>CAXASF010000678.1:50000-52500 GCA_963971475.1 Chrysops caecutiens | reverse complement strand
GCTACCTTGCTGCGCCTTATGGTGGATCGTAGCACCTTCTTAGCGGTTTTGTACTCGAGGGAGAGGGCACTTGCCTCCCCCCTGTTCTTGGCTTTTTGCGCTTTCCGTCTCACACGCAGGCAAGTTCTCCGTAGTTCAGCTATTTCGGTCGTCCACCAGTACACGGGGCGTTTGCTATGCCTGGGTCTCCTGCGTGGCATCGCCGCTTCGCATGCCCTATGAAGAAGGTTCATGGAATCCTTAACGGCTTTCTCCGCCAGCGACCTGTCTTCTGTCGTATGTGGATGTTTCACACTGGCCAGGCCCGCGAGGAGTACTGTTTTGAACTTATCTTCGTCGAAGCTTCGCACGTTCCACAGTCTTTTACCACTCAGCCCGGCCGTCGGTGCTACATGGCCATCATAAACTCTGAACGTGATGTATTGATGGTCACTTCCTGTGTATTCCTCGAGCACTCTCCATTCTTTTACTGCTGCTGCCATTCCTTCTGAAGCAAGTGAAATATCAGGAATGGTTCCTCTATATCCGGGGCGGCGAAAAGTTGGAGTGTTACCGACATTCAATATGGCGAGACCTGTTCGGGCAACCATTTCCAATAGATATCTGCCCCGCGAATCGGTCTCGGGCATGCCCCACTCTACGCCTCTTGCATTGAAATCACCCGCAACCACCACTCTTCCTCCCGTTTGGCGGATTTTGTCCTCAAGGGCGTCCACTTTGTCCCTGTAGTATCGAATAGGTTCGTTCGGGGTAAAATAGCAACTGAAATAGGTTACTCCAGAACTCTTTACCCAAACGTAACCCCGGCCGCTCCCATGCGCTGCCACCTGCACCTTGGTTGGTTCTCTTACCCATATTGCAGCCGTCCCAAGCTCATCCAGGTACCAACCTGGAGAGTGGTAGTTCTTATATTGCTCGCTTATGAGTAGAAGGTCCACCTTTTTCTCGTTTCCTATTTGGTGCAGCAAATTATTCGCTGTTAAACTCCGATTAATATTAGCTTGTAAGATACGGATCATCTTATAAGCTTTTTGCTTTTTTCTAGGGCATCTGCGAATACCCTACACCGTTTTGACCCAGGCGCGTGGTCGAGCCCTTCCGGGCCTTTGCCTGTTTCTTCACATATTGTACAGTGATCCGGAGCCGAGCACTGCTTGGCCTTGTGCTCCGCCTTCATGCACTTGAAGCATAGGCGACTCCTTTCTGGGCCTTTACAAGTGCTGGCGTGATGCCCGTAGCTGAGACAACGGAAGCACCGTGGAACGTTACATTTTTGTTGGACCCTGCAGCTCACCCAGCCAATTTTGATATGCTGGGCTTTCAGGAGTTGGCTTGCCCCCTTCGTGTTGAGCGTGACCGTGGCCTTTTTCTGTCCCCTGCTGTTACTGTTTGAGATGGAGACGGTAGGGTTTTCAGCGAGCCCGCTTGTAGCTCTTATGACCGCCGCCAGCACCTCCTCTTCTGTAGTGAGATCATCTAGGTCCCTGATCTCCACAGATTCCTTGGGCTCGAGACTGCGTACCGTGGCGCCGTCTCCTAGCGAGCGCTTCAGGGCATCACTAAATGCCGCTTTATCGCCCATCTCCTTTCCTAGTTCCACCAGCACTTCCCCGGAACGGGTTCGGCGAATGGATCTTACTTCCGTGTTGGTTTCTGCAGGGTTAACGTTAGCCCGGATCATGCCTAGGACCTCTGCGTATGTTTTCCCTTGTAGCGGTTTTATCACGAAGGCTTCTCTTCGAGGCCTGCGTTTCTTCTCCTTATTTTTTTGCCTCTGGTGGACAGTCGTCTCTTGCCCGGAGCAGGGGATATCAGGCATAGGAGATGCCGTATCTGGATCTTTCTGTCTGTTTCTGATGGCCTTGGTTCTGTTTTTCTTTGTATGAACTTGCCATTCTTCCTCCGGCTCTCCTTCACAAAGCTTTTTCCCAGCGTCTTGCTCGATCGGGCTCGTAGCAGCCCTCTTGCTAGTGATGGGTGTTTGTGCGCCTAGGATCTGTTTCCGCGTTGCCAGTTTTTGGTCCTGCAGCTCGGCTTTTCGCCAAGACTTTCGACAGGTCTCGATAATATCTATCAGTTCAGTCATTTCATCGGCCCTGGCTTGGACAGTCTTTGAAATATTTTTCTGCCTTTTAATTGCTGCTTTGATGTCTCGCAGTGCACTTTTGCATTTTGCAAGTGCCGCATCCTCCTCCTTTTTCATTCGTTCGATGAAGTGTTGTCGCGGTGATCCTCCTCTTTCCTCCTGTCTGCTACTTTGGATCGATTCATTAGAGTTTTCCGCTTCTTGGGCGTCTGCGTTTGCTGGTACACACCCGTTTTTCGGGCTGGGCAGGCCACCCGTTTGTGCACAGACCACTTTGTCTGGTGGCGTGCGCATCAACAAACTGCTTGGTTTAGGTGTATCTTTGCTTGGTGGTGTCCTTGTCACCTTCGCGCTTCGGCTAAAGGCTCCTGGAAGGATTCTTTCATCTGTCCTTCCGTTATAGAGTTCATCATT
>CAXASF010000677.1:0-19989 GCA_963971475.1 Chrysops caecutiens | reverse complement strand
AATCTGCAAAGCCTCACTAATAACAGCGAAAACCAGTGAAATAACTGTGGCAATCTGCACAACCTCACTAATAACAGCGAAAACCACTGAAATAACAGTCACAATCTGCAAAGCCTCACTAATAACAGCGAAAACCACTGAAATAACAGTCACAATCTGCAAAGCCTCACTAATAACAGCGAAAACCAGTGAAATAACTGTGGCAATCTGCACAACCTCACTAATAACAGCGAAAACCACTGAAATAACAGTCACAATCTGCAAAGCCTCACTTATAACAGCGAAAACCTGTGAAATAACTGTGGCAATCTGCACAACCTCACTAATAACAGCGAAAACCACTGAAATAACTGTGGCAATCTGCACAACCTCACTAATAACAGCGAAAACCACTGAAATAACAGTCACAATCTGCAAAGCCTCACTAATAACAGCGAAAACCAGTGAAATAACTGTGGCAATCTGCACAACCTCACTAATAACAGCGAAAACCACTGAAATAACAGTCACAATCTGCAAAGCCTCACTTATAACAGCGAAAACCAGTGAAATAACTGTGGCAATCTGCACAACCTCACTAATAACAGCGAAAACCACTGAAATAACTGTGGCAATCTGCACAACCTCACTAATAACAGCGAAAACCACTGAAATAACAGTCACAATCTGCAAAGCCTCACTAATAACAGCGAAAACCAGTGAAATAACTGTGGCAATCTGCAAAGCCTCACTAATAACAGCGAAAACCACTGAAATAACAGTCACAATCTGCAAAGCCTCACTAATAACAGCGAAAACCAGTGAAATAACTGTGGCAATCTGCACAATCTCACTAATAACAGCGAAAACCACTGAAATAACAGTCACAATCTGCAAAGCCTCACTTATAACAGCGAAAACCAGTGAAATAACTGTGGCAATCTGCACAACCTCACTAATAACAGCGAAAACCACTGAAATAACAGTCACAATCTGCAAAGCCTCACTAATAACAGCGAAAACCAGTGAAATAACTGTGGCAATCTGCACAACCTCACTAATAACAGCGAAAACCACTGAAATAACAGTCACAATCTGCAAAGCCTCACTATAACAGCGAAAACCAGTGAAATAACTGTGGCAATCTGCACATCCTCACTAATAACAGCGAAAACCACTGAAATAACAGTCACAATCTGCAAAGCCTCACTTATAACAGCGAAAACCACTTAAATAACAGTCACAATCTGCAAAGCCTCACTAATAACAGCGAAAACCAGTGAAATAACTGTGGCAATCTGCACAACCTCACTAATAACAGCGAAAACCACTGAAATAACAGTCACAATCTGCAAAGCCTCACTAATAACAGCGAAAACCAGTGAAATAACTGTGGCAATCTGCACATCCTCACTAATAACAGCGAAAACCACTGAAATAACAGTCACAATCTGCAAAGCCTCACTTATAACAGCGAAAACCACTTAAATAACAGTCACAATCTGCAAAGCCTCACTAATAACAGCGAAAACCAGTGAAATAACTGTGGCAATCTGCACAACCTCACTAATAACAGCGAAAACCACTGAAATAACAGTCACAATCTGCAAAGCCTCACTAATAACAGCGAAAACCAGTGAAATAACTGTGGCAATCTGCACAACCTCACTAATAACAGCGAAAACCACTGAAATAACAGTCACAATCTGCAAAGCCTCACTTATAACAGCGAAAACCAGTGAAATAACTGTGGCAATCTGCACAACCTCACTAATAACAGCGAAAACCACTGAAATAACAGTCACAATCTGCAAAGCCTCACTTATAACAGCGAAAACCACTGAAATAACAGTCACAATCTGCAAAGCCTCACTAATAACAGCGAAAACCAGTGAAATAACTGTGGCAATCTGCACAACCTCACTAATAACAGCGAAAACCACTGAAATAACAGTCACAATCTGCAAAGCCTCACTAATAACAGCGAAAACCAGTGAAATAACTGTGGCAATCTGCACAACCTCACTAATAACAGCGAAAACCACTGAAATAACAGTCACAATCTGCAAAGCCTCTTTTATAACAGCGAAAACCAGTGAAATAACTGTGGCAATCTGCACAACCTCACTAATAACAGCGAAAACCACTGAAATAACAGTCACAATCTGCAAAGCCTCACTTATAACAGCGAAAACCAGTGAAATAACTGTGGCAATCTGCACAACCTCACTAATAACAGCGAAAACCACTGAAATAACTGTGGCAATCTGCACAACCTCACTAATAACAGCGAAAACCACTGAAATAACAGTCACAATCTGCAAAGCCTCACTAATAACAGCGAAAACCAGTGAAATAACTGTGGCAATCTGCACAACCTCACTAATAACAGCGAAAACCACTGAAATAACAGTCACAATCTGCAAAGCCTCACTTATAACAGCGAAAACCAGTGAAATAACTGTGGCAATCTGCACAACCTCAATAATAACAGCGAAAACCACTGAAATAACAGTCACAATCTGCAAAGCCTCACTAATAACAGCGAAAACCAGTGAAATAACTGTGGCAATCTGCACAACCTCACTAATAACAGCGAAAACCACTGAAATAACAGTCACAATCTGCAAAGCCTCACTAATAACAGCGAAAACCAGTGAAATAACTGTGGCAATCTGCACAACCTCACTAATAACAGCGAAACCACTGAAATAACAGTCACAATCTGCAAAGCCTCACTTATAACAGCGAAAACCACTGAAATAACAGTCACAATCTGCAAAGCCTCACTAATAACAGCGAAAACCAGTGAAATAACTGTGGCAATCTGCACAACCTCACTAATAACAGCGAAAACCACTGAAATAACAGTCACAATCTGCAAAGCCTCACTAATAACAGCGAAAACCAGTGAAGTAACTGTGGCAATCTGCACAACCTCACTAATAACAGCGAAAACCACTGAAATAACAGTCACAATCTGCAAAGCCTCACTAATAACAGCGAAAACCAAAGAAATAACTGTGGCAATCTGCACAACCTCACTAATAACAGCGAAAACCACTGAAATAACAGTCACAATCTGCAAAGCCTCACTAATAACAGCGAAAACCAGTGAAATAACTGTGGCAATCTGCACAACCTCACTAATAACAGCGAAAACCACTGAAATAACAGTCACAATCTGCAAAGCCTCACTTATAACAGCGAAAACCACTGAAATAACAGTCACAATCTGCAAAGCCTCACTAATAACAGCGAAAACCAGTGAAATAACTGTGGCAATCTGCACAACCTCACTAATAACAGCGAAAACCACTGAAATAACAGTCACAATCTGCAAAGCCTCACTAATAACAGCGAAAACCAGTGAAATAACTGTGGCAATCTGCACAACCTCACTAATAACAGCGAAAACCAATGAAATAACAGTCACAATCTGCAAAGCCTCACTTATAACAGCGAAAACCAGTGAAATAACTGTGGCAATCTGCACAACCTCACTAATAACAGCGCAAACCACTGAAATAACAGTCACAATCTGCAAAGCCTCACTTATAACAGCGAAAACCACTGAACTAACAGTCACAATCTGCAAAGCCTCACTAATAACAGCGAAAACCAGTGAAATAACTGTGGCAATCTGCACAACCTCACTAATAACAGCGGAAAACCACTGAAATAACAGTCACAATCTGCAAAGCCTCACTAATAACAGCGAAAACCAGTGAAATAACTGTGGCAATCTGCACAACCTCACTAATAACAGCGAAAACCACTGAAATAACAGTCACAATCTGCAAAGCCTCACTTATAACAGCGAAAACCAGTGAAATAACTGTGGCAATCTGCACAACCTCAATAATAACAGCGAAAACCACTGAAATAACAGTCACAATCTGCAAAGCCTCACTAATAACAGCGAAAACCAGTGAAATAACTGTGGCAATCTGCACAACCTCACTAATAACAGCGAAAACCACTGAAATAACAGTCACAATCTGCAAAGCCTCACTAATAACAGCGAAAACCAGTGAAATAACTGTGGCAATCTGCACAACCTCACTAATAACAGCGAAAACCACTGAAATAACAGTCACAATCTGCAAAGCCTCACTTATAACAGCGAAAACCACTGAAATAACAGTCACAATCTGCAAAGCCTCACTAATAACAGCGAAAACCAGTGAAATAACTGTGGCAATCTGCACAACCTCACTAATAACAGCGAAAACCACTGAAATAACAGTCACAATCTGCAAAGCCTCACTAATAACAGCGAAAACCAGTGAAATAACTGTGGCAATCTGCACAACCTCACTAATAACAGCGAAAACCACTGAAATAACAGTCACAATCTGCAAAGCCTCACTAATAACAGCGAAAACCAAAGAAATAACTGTGGCAATCTGCACAACCTCACTAATAACAGCGAAAACCACTGAAATAACAGTCACAATCTGCAAAGCCTCACTAATAACAGCGAAAACCAGTGAAATAACTGTGGCAATCTGCACAACCTCACTAATAACAGCGAAAACCACTGAAATAACAGTCACAATCTGCAAAGCCTCACTTATAACAGCGAAAACCACTGAAATAACAGTCACAATCTGCAAAGCCTCACTAATAACAGCGAAAACCAGTGAAATAACTGTGGCAATCTGCACAACCTCACTAATAACAGCGAAAACCACTGAAATAACAGTCACAATCTGCAAAGCCTCACTAATAACAGCGAAAACCAGTGAAATAACTGTGGCAATCTGCACAACCTCACTAATAACAGCGAAAACCAATGAAATAACAGTCACAATCTGCAAAGCCTCATTTATAACAGCGAAAACCAGTGAAATAACTGTGGCAATCTGCACAACCTCACTAATAACAGCGAAAACCACTGAAATAACAGTCACAATCTGCAAAGCCTCACTTATAACAGCGAAAACCACTGAACTAACAGTCACAATCTGCAAAGCCTCACTAATAACAGCGAAAACCAGTGAAATAACTGTGGCAATCTGCACAACCTCACTAATAACAGCGGAAACCACTGAAATAACAGTCACAATCTGCAAAGCCTCACTAATAACAGCGAAAACCAGTGAAATAACTGTGGCAATCTGCACAACCTCACTAATAACAGCGAAAACCACTGAAATAACAGTCACAATCTGCAAAGCCTCACTTATAACAGCGAAAACCAGTGAAATAACTGTGGCAATCTGCACAACCTCACTAATAACAGCGAAAACCACTGAAATAACAGTCACAATCTGCAAAGCCTCACTTATAACAGCGAAAACCAGTGAAATAACTCTGGCAATCTGCAAAGCCTCACTAATAACAGCGAAAACCACTGAAACAACAGTCACAATCTGCAAAGCCTCACTAATAACAGCGAAAACCAGTGAAATAACTGTGGCAATCTGTACAATCTCACTAATAACAGCGAAAACCACTGAAATAACAGTCACAATCTGCAAAGCCTCACTTATAACAGCGAAAACCAGTGAAATAACTGTGGCAATCTGCACAACCTCACTAATAACAGCGAAAACCACTGAAATAACAGTCACAATCTGCAAAGCCTCACTAATAACAGCGAAAACCAGTGAAATAACTGTGGCAATCTGCACAACCTCACTAATAACAGCGAAAACCACTGAAATAACAGTCACAATCTGCAAAGCCTCACTTATAACAACGAAAACCAGTGAAATAACTGTGGCAATCTGCACAACCTCACTAATAACAGCGAAAACCACTGAAATAACAGTCACAATCTGCAAAGCCTCACTTATAACAGCGAAAACCACTGAAATAACAGTCACAATCTGCAAAGCCTCACTAATAACAGCGAAAACCAGTGAAATAACTGTGGCAATCTGCACAACCTCACTAATAACAGCGAAAACCACTGAAATAACAGTCACAATCTGCAAAGCCTCACTAATAACAGCGAAAACCAGTGAAATAACTGTGGCAATCTGCACAACCTCACTAATAACAGCGAGAACCACTGAAATAACAGTCACAATCTGCAAAGCCTCACTTATAACAGCGAAAACCAGGGAAATAACTGTGGCAATCTGCACAACCTCACTAATAACAGCGAAAACCACTGAAATAACAGTCACAATCTGCAAAGCCTCACTTATAACAGCGAAAACCAGTGAAATAACTGTGGCAATCTGCAAAGCCTCACTAATAACAGCGAAAACCACTGAAATAACAGTCACAATCTGCAAAGCCTCACTAATAACAGCGCAAACCAGTGAAATAACTGTGGCAATCTGCACAATCTCACTAATAACAGCGAAAACCACTGAAATAACAGTCACAATCTGCAAAGCCTCACTAATAACAGCGAAAACCAGTGAAATAACTGTGGCAATCTGCACAACCTCACTAATAACAGCGAAAACCACTGAAATAACAGTCACAATCTGCAAAGCCTCACTAATAACAGCGAAAACCAGTGAAATAACTGTGGCAATCTGCACAACCTCACTAATAACAGCGAAAACCACTGAAATAACAGTCACAATCTGCAAAGCCTCACTAATAACAGCGAAAACCAGTGAAATAACTGTGGCAATCTGCACAACCTCACTAATAACAGCGAAAACCACTGAAATAACAGTCACAATCTGCAAAGCCTCACTTATAACAGCGAAAACCACTGAAATAACAGTCACAATCTGCAAAGCCTCACTAATAACAGCGAAAACCAGTGAAATAACTGTGGCAATCTGCACAACCTCACTAATAACAGCGAAAACCACTGAAATAACAGTCACAATCTGCAAAGCCTCACTAATAACAGCGAAAACCACTGAAATAACAGTCACAATCTGCAAAGCCTCACTAATAACAGCGAAAACCAGTGAAATAACTGTGGCAATCTGCACAACCTCACTAATAACAGCGAAAACCACTGAAATAACAGTCACAATTTGCAAAGCCTCACTTATAACAGCGAAAACCAGTGAAATAACTGTGGCAATCTGCACAACCTCACTAATAACAGCGAAAACCACTGAAATAACTGTGGCAATCTGCACAACCTCACTATTAACAGCGAAAACCACTGAAATAACAGTCACAATCTGCAAAGCCTCACTAATAACAGCGAAAACCAGTGAAATAACTGTGGCAATCGGCACAACCTCACTAATAACAGCGAAAACCACTGAAATAACAGTCACAATCTGCAAAGCCTCACTTATAACAGCGAAAACCAGTGAAATAACTGTGGCAATCTGCACAACCTCACTAATAACAGCGAAAACCAGTGAAATAACTGTGGCAATCTGCACAACCTCACTAATAACAGCGAAAACCACTGAAATAACAGTCACAATCTGCAAAGCCTCACTAATAACAGCGAAAACCAGTGAAATAACTGTGGCAATCTGCAAAGCCTCACTAATAACAGCGAAAACCACTGAAATAACAGTCACAATCTGCAAAGCCTCACTAATAACAGCGAAAACCAGTGAAATAACTGTGGCAATCTGCACAATCTCACTAATAACAGCGAAAACCACTGAAATAACAGTCACAATCTGCAAAGCCTCACTTATAACAGCGAAAACCAGTGAAATAACTGTGGCAATCTGCACAACCTCACTAATAACAGCGAAAACCACTGAAATAACAGTCACAATCTGCAAAGCCTCACTAATTACAGCGAAAACCAGTGAAATAACTGTGGCAATCTGCACAACCTCACTAATAACAGCGAAAACCACTGAAATAACAGTCACAATCTGCAAAGCCTCACTAATAACAGCGAAAACCAGTGAAATAACTGTGGCAATCTGCACAACCTCACTAATAACAGCGAAAACCACTGAAATAACAGTCACAATCTGCAAAGCCTCACTTATAACAGCGAAAACCACTGAAATAACAGTCACAATCTGCAAAGCCTCACTAATAACAGCGAAAACCAGTGAAATAACTGTGGCAATCTGCACAACCTCACTAATAACAGCGAAAACCACTGAAATAACAGTCACAATCTGCAAAGCCTCACTTATAACAGCGAAAACCAGTGAAATAACTGTGGCAATCTGCACAACCTCACTAATAACAGCGAAAACCACTGAAATAACAGTCACAATCTGCAAAGCCTCACTTATAACAGCGAAAACCAGTGAAATAACTGTGGCAATCTGCAAAGCCTCACTAATAACAGCGAAAACCACTGAAATAACAGTCACAATCTGCAAAGCCTCACTAATAACAGCGAAAACCAGTGAAATAACTGTGGCAATCTGCACAATCTCACTAATAACAGCGAAAACCACTGAAATAACAGTCACAATCTGCAAAGCCTCACTTATAACAGCGAAAACCAGTGAAATAACTGTGGCAATCTGCACAACCTCACTAATAACAGCGAAAACCACTGAAATAACAGTCACAATCTGCAAAGCCTCACTAATAACAGCGAAAACCAGTGAAATAACTGTGGCAATCTGCACAATCTCACTAATAACAGCGAAAACCACTGAAATAACAGTCACAATCTGCAAAGCCTCACTAATAACAGCGAAAACCAGTGAAATAACTGTGGCAATCTGCACAACCTCACTAATAACAGCGAAAACCAGTGAAATAACTGTGGCAATCTGCACAACCTCACTAATAACAGCGAAAACCACTGAAATAACAGTCACAATCTGCAAAGCCTCACTTATAACAGCGAAAACCAGTGAAATAACTGTGGCAATCTGCACAACCTCACTAATAACAGCGAAAACCACTGAAATAACTGTGGCAATCAGCACAACCTCACTAATAACAGCAAAAACCACTGAAATAACAGTCACAATCTGCAAAGCCTCACTAATAACAGCGAAAACCAGTGAAATAACTGTGGCAATCTGCATAACCTCACTAATAACAGCGAAAACCACTGAAATAACAGTCACAATCTGCAAAGCCTCACTAATAACAGCGAAAACCAGTGAAATAACTGTGGCAATCTGCACAACCTCACTAATAACAGCGAAAACCACTGAAATAACAGTCACAATCTGCAAAGCCTCACTAATAACAGCGAAAACCAGTGAAATAACTGTGGCAATCTGCACAATCTCACTAATAACAGCGAAAACCACTGAAATAACAGTCACAATCTGCAAAGCCTCACTAATAACAGCGAAAACCAGTGAAATAACTGTGGCAATCTGCACAACCTCACTAATAACAGCGAAAACCACTGAAATAACAGTCACAATCTGCAGAGCCTCACTAATAACAGCGAAAACCAGTGAAATAACTGTGGCAATCTGCACAACCTCACTAATAACAGCGAAAACCACTGAAATAACAGTCACAATCTGCAAAGCCTCACTAATAACAGCGAAAACCAGTGAAATAACTGTGGCAATCTGCACAACCTCACTAATAACAGCGAAAACCACTGAAATAACAGTCACAATCTGCAAAGCCTCACTAATAACAGCGAAAACCAGTGAAATAACTGTGGCAATCTGCACAATCTCACTAATAACAGCGAAAACCACTGAAATAACAGTCACAATCTGCAAAGCCTCACTTATAACAGCGAAAACCAGTGAAATAACTGTGGCAATCTGCACAACCTCACTAATAACAGCGAAAACCACTGAAATAACAGTCACAATCTGCAAAGCCTCACTTATAACAGCGAAAACCACTGAAATAACAGTCACAATCTGCAAAGCCTCACTAATAACAGCGAAAACCACTGAAATAACAGTCACAATCTGCAAAGCCTCACTAATAACAGCGAAAACCAGTGAAATAGCTGTGGCAATCTGCACAACCTCACTAATAACAGCGAAAACCAGTGAAATAACTGTGGCAATCTGCACAACCTCACTAATAACAGCGAAAACCACTGAAATAACAGTCACAATCTGCAAAGCCTCACTTATAACAGCGAAAACCAGTGAAATAACTGTGGCAATCTGCACAACCTCACTAATAACAGCGAAAACCACTGAAATAACTGTGGCAATCAGCACAACCTCACTAATAACAGCGAAAACCACTGAAATAACAGTCACAATCTGCAAAGCCTCACTAATAACAGCGAAAACCAGTGAAATAACTGTGGCAATCTGCATAACCTCACTAATAACAGCGAAAACCACTGAAATAACAGTCACAATCTGCAAAGCCTCACTAATAACAGCGAAAACCAGTGAAATAACTGTGGCAATCTGCACAACCTCACTAATAACAGCGAAAACCACTGAAATAACAGTCACAATCTGCAAAGCCTCACTAATAACAGCGAAAACCAGTGAAATAACTGTGGCAATCTGCACAATCTCACTAATAACAGCGAAAACCACTGAAATAACAGTCACAATCTGCAAAGCCTCACTAATAACAGCGAAAACCAGTGAAATAACTGTGGCAATCTGCACAACCTCACTAATAACAGCGAAAACCACTGAAATAACAGTCACAATCTGCAGAGCCTCACTAATAACAGCGAAAACCAGTGAAATAACTGTGGCAATCTGCACAACCTCACTAATAACAGCGAAAACCACTGAAATAACAGTCACAATCTGCAAAGCCTCACTAATAACAGCGAAAACCAGTGAAATAACTGTGGCAATCTGCACAACCTCACTAATAACAGCGAAAACCACTGAAATAACAGTCACAATCTGCAAAGCCTCACTAATAACAGCGAAAACCAGTGAAATAACTGTGGCAATCTGCACAATCTCACTAATAACAGCGAAAACCACTGAAATAACAGTCACAATCTGCAAAGCCTCACTTATAACATTGAAAACCAGTGAAATAACTGTGGCAATCTGCACAACCTCACTAATAACAGCGAAAACCACTGAAATAACAGTCACAATCTGCAAAGCCTCACTTATAACAGCGAAAACCACTGAAATAACAGTCACAATCTGCAAAGCCTCACTAATAACAGCGAAAACCACTGAAATAACAGTCACAATCTGCAAAGCCTCACTAATAACAGCGAAAACCAGTGAAATAGCTGTGGCAATCTGCACAACCTCACTAATAACAGCGAAAACCACTGAAATAACAGTCACAATCTGCAAAGCCTCACTAATAACAGCGAAAACCACTGAAATAACAGTCACAATCTGCAAAGCCTCACTTATAACAGCGAAAACCAGTGAAATAACTGTGGCAATCTGCACAACCTCACTAATAACAGCGAAAACCAGTGAAATAACTGTGGCAATCTGCACAACCTCACTAATAACAGCGAAAACCACTGAAATAACAGTCACAATCTGCAAAGCCTCACTTATAACAGCGAAAACCAGTGAAATAACTGTGGCAATCTGCACAACCTCACTAATAACAGCGAAAACCACTGAAATAACAGTCACAATCTGCAAAGCCTCACTAATAACAGCGAAAACCAGTGAAATAACTGTGGCAATCTGCACAACCTCACTAATAACAGCGAAAACCACTGAAATAACAGTCACAATCTGCAGAGCCTCACTAATAACAACAAAAACCAGTGAAATAACTGTGGCAATCTGCACAACCTCACTAATAACAGCGAAAACCACTGAAATAACAGTCACAATCTGCAAAGCCTCACTAATAACAGCGAAAACCAGTGAAATAACTGTGGCAATCTGCACAACCTCACTAATAACAGCGAAAACCACTGAAATAACAGTCACAATCTGCAAAGCCTCACTAATAACAGCGAAAACCAGTGAAATAACTGTGGCAATCTGCACAATCTCACTAATAACAGCGAAAACCACTGAAATAACAGTCACAATCTGCAAAGCCTCACTTATAACAGCGAAAACCAGTGAAATAACTGTGGCAATCTGCACAACCTCACTAATAACAGCGAAAACCACTGAAATAACAGTCACAATCTGCAAAGCCTCACTTATAACAGCGAAAACCACTGAAATAACAGTCACAATCTGCAAAGCCTCACTAATAACAGCGAAAACCACTGAAATAACAGTCACAATCTGCAAAGCCTCACTAATAACAGCGAAAACCAGTGAAATAACTGTGGCAATCTGCACAACCTCACTAATAACAGCGAAAACCACTGAAATAACAGTCACAATCTGCAAAGCCTCACTAATAACAGCGAAAACCACTTAAATAACAGTCACAATCTGCAAAGCCTCACTTATAACAGCGAAAACCAGTGAAATAACTGTGGCAATCTGCACAACCTCACTAATAACAGCGAAAACCAGTGAAATAACTGTGGCAATCTGCACAACCTCACTAATAACAGCGAAAACCACTGAAATAACAGACACAATCTGCAAAGCCTCACTTATAACAGCGAAAACCAGTGAAATAACTGTGGCAATCTGCACAACCTCACTAATAACAGCGAAAACCACTGAAATAACAGTCACAATCTGCAAAGCCTCACTAATAACAGCGAAAACCAGTGAAATAACTGTGGCAATCTTCACAACCTCACTAATAACAGCGAAAACCACTGAAATAACAGTCACAATCTGCAAAGCCTCACTTATAACAGCGAAAACCAGTGAAATAACTGTGGCAATCTGCACAACCTCACTAATAACAGCGAAAACCACTGAAATAACAGTCACAATCTGCAAAGCCTCACTTATAACAGCGAAAACCACTGAAATAACAGTCACAATCTGCAAAGCCTCACTAATAACAGCTAAAACCACTGAAATAACAGTCACAATCTGCAAAGCCTCACTAATAACAGCGAAAACCAGTGAAATAACTGTGGCAATCTGCACAACCTCACTAATAACAGCGAAAACCACTGAAATAACAGTCACAATCTGCAAAGCCTCACTAATAACAGCGAAAACCACTGAAATAACAGTCACAATCTGCAAAGCCTCACTTATAACAGCGAAAACAAGTGAAATAACTGTGGCAATCTGCACAACCTCACTAATAACAGCGAAAACCAGTGAAATAACTGTGGCAATCTGCACAACCTCACTAATAACAGCGAAAACCACTGAAATAACAGTCACAGTCTGCAAAGCCTCACTTATAACAGCGAAAACCAGTGAAATAACTGTGGCAATCTGCACAACCTCACTAATAACAGCGAAAACCACTGAAATAACAGTCACAATCTGCAAAGCCTCACTAATAACAGCGAAAACCAGTGAAAAAACTGTGGCAATCTGCACAACCTCACTAATAACAGCGAAAACCACTGAAATAACAGTCACAATCTGCAAAGCCTCACTTATAACAGCGAAAACCAGTGAAATAACTGTGGCAATCTGCACAACCTCACTAATAACAGCGAAAACCACTGAAATAACAGTCACAATCTGCAAAGCCTCACTAATAACAGCGAAAACCAGTGAAATAACTGTGGCAATCTGCACAATCTCACTAATAACAGCGAAAACCACTGAAATAACAGTCACAATCTGCAAAGCCTCACTAATAACAGCGAAAACCACTGAAATAACAGTCACAATCTGCAAAGCCTCACTTATAACAGCGAAAACCAGTGAAATAACTGTGGCAATCTGCACAACCTCACTAATAACAGCGAAAACCAGTGAAATAACTGTGGCAATCTGCACAACCTCACTAATAACAGCGAAAACCACTGAAATAACAGTCACAATCTGCAAAGCCTCACTAATAACAGCGAAAACCAGTGAAATAACTGTGGCAATCTGCACAACCTCACTAATAACAGCGAAAACCACTGAAATAACAGTCACACTCTGCAAAGCCTCACTAATAACAGCGAAAACCAGTGAAATAACTGTGGCAATCTGCACAACCTCACTAATAACAGCGAAAACCAATGAAATAACAGTCACAATCTGCAAAGCCTCACTAATAACAGCGAAAACCAGTGAAATAACTGTGGCAATCTGCACAATCTCACTAATAACAGGGAAAACCACTGAAATAACAGTCACAATCTGCAAAGCCTCACTAATAACAGCGAAAACCACTGAAATAACAGTCACAATCTGCAAAGCCTCACTTATAACAGCGAAAACCAGTGAAATAACTGTGGCAATCTGCACAACCTCACTAATAACAGCGAAAACCAGTGAAATAACTGTGGCAATCTGCACAACCTCACTAATAACAGCGAAAACCACTGAAATAACAGTCACAATCTGCAAAGCCTCACTAATAACAGCGAAAACCAGTGAAATAACTGTGGCAATCTGCACAACCTCACTAATAACAGCGAAAACCACAGAAATAACAGTCACAATCTGCAAAGCCTCACTAATAACAGCGAAAACCAGTGAAATAACTGTGGCAATCTGCACAACCTCACTAATAACAGCGAAAACCACTGAAATAACAGTCACAATCTGCAAAGCCTCACTTATAACAGCGAAAACCAGTGAAATAACTGTGGCAATCTGCACAACCTCACTAATAACAGCGAAAACCACTGAAATAACAGTCACAATCTGCAAAGCCTCACTAATAACAGCGAAAACCAGTGAAATAACTGTGGCAATCTGCACAACCTCACTAATAAATGCGAAAACCACTGAAATAACAGTCACAATCTGCAAAGCCTCACTTATAACAGCGAAAACCACTGAAATAACAGTCACAATCTGCAAAGCCTCACTAATAACAGCGAAAACCAGTGAAATAACTGAGGCAATCTGCACAACCTCACTAATAACAGCGAAAACCACTGAAATAACAGTCACAATCTGCAAAGCCTCACTAATAACAGCGAAACCAGTGAAATAACTGTGGCAATCTGCACAACCTCACTAATAACAGCGAAAACCACTGAAATAACAGTCACAATCTGCAAAGCCTCACTAATAACAGCGAAAACCAGTGAAATAACTGTGGCAATCTGCACAACCTCACTAATAACAGCGAAAACCACTGAAATAACAGTCACAATCTGCAAAGCCTCACTTATAACAGCGAAAACCAGTGAAATAACTGTGGCAATCTGCACAACCTCACTAATAACAGCGAAAACCACTGAAATAACAGTCACAATCTGCAAAGCCTCACTAATAACAGCGAAAACCAGTGAAATAACTGTGGCAATCTGCACAACCTCACTAATAACAGCGAAAACCACTGAAATAACAGTCACAATCTGCAAAGCCTCACTAATAACAGCGAAAACCAGTGAAATAACTGTGGCAATCTGCACAACCTCACTAATAACAGCGAAAACCACTGAAATAACAGTCACAATCTGCAAAGCCTCACTTATAACAGCGAAAACCAGTGAAATAACTGTGGCAATCTGCACAACCTCACTAATAACAGCGAAAACCACTGAAATAACAGTCACAATCTGCAAAGCCTCACTTATAACAGCGAAAACCAGTGAAATAACTGTGGCAATCTGCACAACCTCACTAATAACAGCGAAAACCACTGAAATAACAGTCACAATCTGCAAAGCCTCACTAATAACAGCGAAAACCAGTGAAATAACTGTGGCAATCTGCACAATCTCACTAATAACAGCGACAACCACTGAAATAACAGTCACAATCTGCAAAGCCTCACTAATAACAGCGAAAACCAGTGAAATAACTGTGGCAATCTGCACAACCTCACTAATAACAGCGAAAACCACTGAAATAACAGTCACAATCTGCAAAGCCTCACTAATAACAGCGAAAACCAGTGAAATAACTGTGGCAATCTGCACAACCTCACTAATAACAGCGAAAACCACTGAAATAACAGTCACAATCTGCAAAGCCTCACTAATAACAGCGAAAACCAGTGTAATAACTGTGGCAAACTGCACAACCTCACTAATAACAGCGAAAACCACTGAAATAACAGTCACAATCTGCAAAGCCTCACTAATAACAGCGAAAACCAGTGAAATAACTGTGGCAATCTGCACAATCTCACTAATAACAGCGAAAACCACTGAAATAACAGTCACAATCTGCAAAGCCTCACTAATAACAGCGAAAACCAGTGAAATAACTGTGGCAATCTGCACAACCTCACTAATAACAGCGAAAACCACTGAAATAACAGTCACAATCTGCAAAGCCTCACTAATAACAGCGAAAACCAGTGAAATAACTGTGGCAATCTGCACAACCTCACTAATAACAGCGAAAACCACTGAAATAACAGTCACAATCTGCAAAGCCTCACTAATAACAGCGAAAACCAGTGAAATAACTGTGGCAGTCTGCACAACCTCACTAATAACAGCGAAAACCACTGAAATAACAGTCACAATCTGCAAAGCCTCACTAATAACAGCGAAAACCAGTGAAATAACTGTAGCAATCTGCACAACCTCACTAATAACAGCGAAAACCACTGAAATAACAGTCACAATCTGCAAAGCCTCACTTATAACAGCGAAAACCAGTGAAATAACTGTGGCAATCTGTACAACCTCACTAATAACAGCGAAAACCACTGAAATAACAGTCACAATCTGCAAAGCCTCACTAATAACAGCGAAAACCAGTGAAATAACTGTGGCAATCTGCACAACCTCACTAATAACAGCGAAAACCACTGAAATAACAGTCACAATCTGCAAAGCCTCACTTATAACAGCGAAAACCAGTGAAATAACTGTGGCAATCTGCACAACCTCACTAATAACAGCGAAAACCAGTGAAATTACTGTGGCAATCTGCACAACCTCACTAATAACAGCGAAAACCACTGAAATAACAGTCACAATCTGCAAAGCCTCACTAATAACAGCGAAAACCAGTGAAATAACTGTGGCAATCTGCACAACCTCACTAATAACAGCGAAAACCACTGAAATAACAGTCACAATCTGCAAAGCCTCACTAATAACAGCGAAAACCAGTGAAATAACTGTGGCAATCTGCACAACCTCACTAATAACAGCGAAAACCACTGAAATAACAGTCACAATCTGCAAAGCCTCACTAATAACAGCGAAAACCAGTGAAATAACTGTGGCAATCTGCACAACCTCACTAATAACAGCGAAAACCACTGAAATAACAGTCACAATCTGCAAAGCCTCACTAATAACAGCGAAAACCAGTGAAATAACTGTGCCAATCTGCACAACCTCACTAATAACAGCGAAAACCACTGAAATAACAGTCACAATCTGCAAAGCCTCACTAATAACAGCGAAAACCAGTGAAATAACTGTGGCAATCTGCACAATCTCACTAATAACAGCGAAAACCACTGAAATAACAGTCACAATCTGCAAAGCCTCACTTATAACAGCGAAAACCAGTGAAATAACTGTGGCTATCTGCACAACCTCACTAATAACAGCGAAAACCACTGAAATAACAGTCACAATCTGCAAAGCCTCACTAATAACAGCGAAAACCAGTGAAATAACTGTGGCAATCTGCACAACCTCACTAATAACAGCGAAAACCAGTGAAATAACTGTGGCAATCTGCACAACCTCACTAATAACAGCGAAAACCACTGAAATAACAGTCACAATCTGCAAAGCCTCACTTATAACAGCGAAAACCAGTGAAATAACTGTGGCAATCTGCACAACCTCACTAATAACAGCGAAAACCACTGAAATAACAGTCACAAACTGCAAAGCCTCACTAATAACAGCGAAAACCACTGAAATAACAGTCACAATCTGCAAAACCTCACTAATAACAGCGAAAACCACTGAAATAACAGTCACAATCTGCAAAGCCTCACTAATAACAGCGAAAACCAGTGAAATAACTGTGGCAATCTGCACAACCTCACTAATAACAGCGAAAACCACTGAAATAACAGTCACAATCTGCAAAGCCTCACTAATAACAGCGAAAACCAGCGAAATAACTGTGGCAATCTGCACGACCTCACTAACAACAGCGAAAACCACTGAAATAACAGTCACAATCTGCAAAGCCTCACTAATAACAGCGAAAACCAGTGAAATAACTGTGGCAATCTGCACAATCTCACTAATAACAGCGAAAACCACTGAAATAACAGTCACAATCTGCAAAGCCTCACTTATAACAGCGAAAACCAGTGAAATAACTGTGGCAATCTGCACAACCTCTCTAATAACAGCGAAAACCACTGAAATAACAGTCACAATCTGCAAAGCCTCACTAATAACAGCGAAAACCAGTGAAATAACTGTGGCAATCTGCACAACCTCACTAATAACAGCGAAAACCACTGAAATAACAGTCACAATCTGCAAAGCCTCACTAATAACAGCGAAAACCAGTGAAATAACTGTGGCAATCTGCACAACCTCACTAATAACAGCGAAAACCACTGAAATAACAGTCACAATCTGCAAAGCCTCACTAATAACAGCGAAAACCAGTGAAATAACTGTGGCAATCTGCACAACCTCACTAATAACAGCGAAAACCACTGAAATAACAGTCACAATCTGCAAAGCCTCACTAATAACAGCGAAAACCAGTGAAATAACTGTGGCAATCTGCACAACCTCACTAATAACAGCGAAAACCACTGAAATAACAGTCACAATCTGCAAAGCCTCACTAATAACAGCGAAAACCAGAAATAACTGTGGCAATCTGCACAACCTCACTAATAACAGCGAAAACCACTGAAATAACAGTCACAATCTGCAAAGCCTCACTAATAACAGCGAAAACCACTGAAATAACAGTCACAATCTGCAAAGCCTCACTAATAACAGCGAAAACCAGTGAAATAACTGTGGCAATCTGCACAACCTCACTAATAACAGCGAAAACCACTGAAATAACAGTCACAATCTGCAAAGCCTCACTAATAACAGCGAAAACCAGTGAAATAACTGTGGCAATCTGCACAACCTCACTAATAACAGCGAAAACCACTGAAATAACAGTCACAATCTGCAAAGCCTCA
This sequence comes from Chrysops caecutiens, assembly GCA_963971475.1. Classification (NCBI taxonomy): domain Eukaryota; kingdom Metazoa; phylum Arthropoda; class Insecta; order Diptera; family Tabanidae; genus Chrysops; species Chrysops caecutiens. The sequence continues at coordinate 1,158 of CAXASF010000677.1, read as the reverse complement.
CTAATAACAGCGAAAACCAGTGAAATAACTGTGGCAATCTGCACAACCTCACTAATAACAGCGAAAACCACTGAAATAACAGTCACAATCTGCAAAGCCTCACTAATAACAGCGAAAACCAGTGAAATAACTGTGGCAATCTGCACAACCTCACTAATAACAGCGAAAACCACTGAAATAACAGTCACAATCTGCAAAGCCTCACTAATAACAGCGAAAACCAGTGAAATAACTGTGGCAATCTGCACAACCTCACTAATAACAGCGAAAACCACTGAAATAACAGTCACAATCTGCAAAGCCTCACTAATAACAGCGAAAACCAGTGAAATAACTGTGGCAATCTGCACAACCTCACTAATAACAGCGAAAACCACTGAAATAACAGTCACAATCTGCAAAGCCTCACTAATAACAGCGAAAACCAGTGAAATAACTGTGGCAATCTGCACAACCTCACTAATAACAGCGAAAACCACTGAAATAACAGTCACAATCTGCAAAGCCTCACTAATAACAGCGAAAACCAGTGAAATAACTGTGGCAATCTGCACAACCTCACTAATAACAGCGAAAACCACTGAAATAACAGTCACAATCTGCAAAGCCTCACTTATAACAGCGAAAACCAGTGAAATAACTGTGGCAATCTGCACAACCTCACTAATAACAGCGAAAACCACTGAAATAACAGTCACAATCTGCAAAGCCTCACTAATAACAGCGAAAACCAGTGAAATAACTGTGGCAATCTGCACAATCTCACTAATAACAGCGAAAACCACTGAAATAACAGTCACAATCTGCAAAGCCTCACTTATAACAGCGAAAACCAGTGAAATAACTGTGGCAATCTGCACAACCTCACTAATAACAGCGAAAACCACTGAAATAACAGTCACAATCTGCAAAGCTCACTAATAACAGCGAAAACCAGTGAAATAACTGTGGCAATCTGCACAACCTCACTAATAACAGCGAAAACCACTGAAATAACAGTCACAATCTGCAAAGCCTCACTAATAACAGCGAAAACCAGTGAAATAACTGTGGCAATCTGCACAACCTCACTAATAACAGCGAAAACCACTGAAATAACAGTCACAATCTGCAAAGCCTCACTAATAACAGCGAAAACCAGTGAAATAACTGTGGCAA
>CAXASF010000676.1:0-41831 GCA_963971475.1 Chrysops caecutiens | reverse complement strand
CAATCTGCAAAGCCTCACTAATAACAGCGAAAACCACTGAAATAACAGTCACAATCTGCAAAGCCTCACTAATAACAGCGAAAACCAGTGAAATAACTGTGGCAATCTGCACAACCTCACTAATAACAGCGAAAACCACTGAAATAACAGTCACAATCTGCAAAGCCTCACTAATAACAGCGAAAACCAGTGAAATAACTGTGGCAATCTGCACAACCTCACTAATAACAGCGAAAACCACTGAAATAACAGTCACAATCTGCAAAGCCTCACTAATAACAGCGAAAACCACTGAAATAACAGTCACAATCTGCAAAGCCTCACTAATAACAGCGAAAACCAGTGAAATAACTGTGGCAATCTGCAACACCTCACTAATAACAGCGAAAACCACTGAAATAACAGTCACAATCTGCAAAGCCTCACTAATAACAGCGAAAACCAGTGAAATAACTGTGGCAATCTGCACAACCTCACTAATAACAGCGAAAACCACTGAAATAACAGTCACAATCTGCAAAGCCTCACTAATAACAGCGAAAACCAGTGAAATAACTGTGGCAATCTGCACAACCTCACTAATAACAGCGAAAACCACTGAAATAACAGTCACAATCTGCAAAGCCTCACTAATAACAGCGAAAACCACTGAAATAGCAGTCACAATCTGCAAAGCCTCACTAATAACAGCGAAAACCAGTGAAATAACTGTGGCAATCTGCACAACCTCACTAATAACAGCGAAAACCACTGAAATAACAGTCACAATCTGCAAAGCCTCACTAATAACAGCGAAAACCAGTGAAATAACTGTGGCAATCTGCACAACCTCACTAATAACAGCGAAAACCACTGAAATAACAGTCACAATCTGCAAAGCCTCACTAATAACAGCGAAAACCAGTGAAATAACTGTGGCAATCTGCACAACCTCACTAATAACAGCGAAAACCAGTGAAATAACAGTCACAATCTGCAAAGCCTCACTAATAACAGCGAAAACCGGTGAAATAACTGTGGCAATCTGCACAACCTCACTAATAACAGCGAAAACCACTGAAATAACAGTCACAATCTGCAAAGCCTCACTAATAACAGCGAAAACCAGTGAAATAACAGTCACAATCTGCAAAGCCTCACTAATAACAGCGAAAACCAGTGAAATAACAGTCACAATCTGCAAAGCCTCACTAATAACAGCGAAAACCAGTGAAATAACTGTGGCAATCTGCACAACCTCACTAATAACAGCGAAAACCACTGAAATAACAGTCACAATCTGCAAAGCCTCACTAATAACAGCGAAAACCAGTGAAATAACTGTGGCAATCTGCACAACCTCACGAATAACAGCGAAAACCACTGAAATAACAGTCACAATCTGCAAAGCCTCACTAATAACAGCGAAAACCAGTGAAATAACTGTGGCAATCTGCACAACCTCACTAATAACAGCGAAAACCACTGAAATAACAGTCACAATCTGCAAAGCCTCACTAATAACAGCGAAAACCACTGAAATAACAGTCACAATCTGCAAAGCCTCACTAATAACAGCGAAAACCAGTGAAATAACTGTGGCAATCTGCACAACCTCACTAATAACAGCGAAAACCACTGAAATAACAGTCACAATCTGCAAAGCCTCACTAATAACAGCGAAAACCACTGAAATAACAGTCACAATCTGCAAAGCCTCACTAATAACAGCGAAAACCAGTGAAATAACTGTGGCAATCTGCACAACCTCACTAATAACAGCGAAAACCACTGAAATAACAGTCACAATCTGCAAAGCCTCACTAATAACAGCGAAAACCAGTGAAATAACTGTGGCAATCTGCACAACCTCACGAATAACAGCGAAAACCACTGAAATAACAGTCACAATCTGCAAAGCCTCACTAATAACAGCGAAAACCAGTGAAATAACTGTGGCAATCTGCACAACCTCACTAATAACAGCGAAAACCACTGAAATAACAGTCACAATCTGCAAAGCCTCACTAATAACAGCGAAAACCACTGAAATAACAGTCACAATCTGCAAAGCCTCACTAATAACAGCGAAAACCAGTGAAATAACTGTGGCAATCTGCACAACCTCACTAATAACAGCGAAAACCACTGAAATAACAGTCACAATCTGCAAAGCCTCACTAATAACAGCGAAAACCACTGAAATAACAGTCACAATCTGCAAAGCCTCACTAATAACAGCGAAAACCAGTGAAATAACTGTGGCAATCTGCACAACCTCACTAATAACAGCGAAAACCACTGAAATAACAGTCACAATCTGCAAAGCCTCACTAATAACAGCGAAAACCAGTGAAATAACTGTGGCAATCTGCACAACCTCACTAATAACAGCGAAAACCAGTGAAATAACTGTGGCAATCTGCACAACCTCACTAATAACAGCGAAAACCACTGAAATAACAGTCACAATCTGCAAAGCCTCACTAATAACAGCGAAAACCAGTGAAATAACTGTGGCAATCTGCACAACCTCACTAATAACAGCGAAAACCACTGAAATAACAGTCACAATCTGCAAAGCCTCACTAATAACAGCGAAAACCAGTGAAATAACTGTGGCAATCTGCACAACCTCACTAATAACAGCGAAAACCACTGAAATAACAGTCACAATCTGCAAAGCCTCACTAATAACAGCGAAAACCACTGAATAACAGTCACAATCTGCAAAGCCTCACTAATAACAGCGAAAACCAGTGAAATAACTGTGGCAATCTGCACAACCTCACTAATAACAGCGAAAACCACTGAAATAACTGTGGCAATCTGCACAACCTCACTAATAACAGCGAAAACCACTGAAATAACAGTCACAATCTGCAAAGCCTCACTAATAACAGCGAAAACCACTGAAATAACAGTCACAATCTGCAAAGCCTCACTAATAACAGCGAAAACCAGTGAAATAACTGTGGCAATCTGCACAACCTCACTAATAACAGCGAAAACCACTGAAATAACAGTCACAATCTGCAAAGCCTCACTAATAACAGCGAAAACCAGTGAAATAACTGTGGCAATCTGCACAACCTCACTAATAACAGCGAAAACCACTGAAATAACAGTCACAATCTGCAAAGCCTCACTAATAACAGCGAAAACCAGTGAAATAACTGTGGCAATCTCCACAACCTCACTAATAACAGCGAAAACCACTGAAATAACAGTCACAATCTGCAAAGCCTCACTAATAACAGCGAAAACCAGTGAAATAACTGTGGCAATCTGCACAACCTCACTAATGACAGCGAAAACCACTGAAATAACAGTCACAATCTGCAAAGCCTCACTAATAACAGCGAAAACCAGTGAAATAACAGTCACAATCTGCAAAGCCTCACTAATAACAGCGAAAACCACTGAAATAACAGTCACAATCTGCAAAGCCTCACTAATAACAGCGAAAACCACTGAAATAACAGTCACAATCTGCAAAGCCTCACTAATAACAGCGAAAACCAGTGAAATAACTGTGGCAATCTGCACAACCTCACTAATAACAGCGAAAACCACTGAAATAACAGTCACAATCTGCAAAGCCTCACTAATAACAGCGAAAACCAGTGAAATAACTGTGGCAATCTGCACAACCTCACTAATAACAGCGAAAACCAGTGAAATAACTGTGGCAATCTGCACAACCTCACTAATAACAGCGAAAACCACTGAAATAACAGTCACAATCTGCAAAGCCTCACTAATAACAGCGAAAACCAGTGAAATAACTGTGGCAATCTGCACAACCTCACTAATAACAGCGAAAACCACTGAAATAACAGTCACAATCTGCAAAGCCTCACTAATAACAGCGAAAACCAGTGAAATAACTGTGGCAATCTGCACAACCTCACTAATAACAGCGAAAACCAGTGAAATAACAGTCACAATCTGCAAAGCCTCACTAATAACAGCGAAAACCAGTGAAATAACTGTGGCAATCTGCACAACCTCACTAATAACAGCGAAAACCACTGAAATAACAGTCACAATCTGCAAAGCCTCACTAATAACAGCGAAAACCAGTGAAATAACTGTGGCAATCTGCACAACCTCACTAATAACAGCGAAAACCACTGAAATAACAGTCACAATCTGCAAAGCCTCACTAATAACAGCGAAAACCACTGTAATAACAGTCACAATCTGCAAAGCCTCACTAATAACAGCGAAAACCAGTGAAATAACTGTGGCAATCTGCACAACCTCACTAATAACAGCGAAAACCACTGAAATAACAGTCACAATCTGCAAAGCCTCACTAATAACAGCGAAAACCAGTGAAATAACTGTGGCAATCTGCACAACCTCACTAATAACAGCGAAAACCACTGAAATAACAGTCACAATCTGCAAAGCCTCACTAATAACAGCGAAAACCAGTGAAATAACTGTGGCAATCTGCACAACCTCACTAATAACAGCGAAAACCACTGAAATAACAGTCACAATCTGCAAAGCCTCACTAATAACAGCGAAAACCAGTGAAATAACTGTGGCAATCTGCACAACCTCACTAATAACAGCGAAAACCAGTGAAATAACTGTGGCAATCTGCACAACCTCACTAATAACAGCGAAAACCACTGAAATAACAGTCACAATCTGCAAAGCCTCACTAATAACAGCGAAAACCATTGAAATAACAGTCACAATCTGCCAAGCCTCACTAATAACAGCGAAAACCAGTGAAATAACTGTGGCAATCTGCACAACCTCACTAATAACAGCGAAAACCACTGAAATAACAGTCACAATCTGCAAAGCCTCACTAATAACAGCGAAAACCACTGAAATAACAGTCACAATCTGCAAAGCCTCACTAATAACAGCGAAAACCAGTGAAATAACTGTGGCAATCTGCACAACCTCACTAATAACAGCGAAAACCACTGAAATAACAGTCACAATCTGCAAAGCCTCACTAATAACAGCGAAAACCAGTGAAATAACTGTGGCAATCTGCACAACCTCACTAATAACAGCGAAAACCACTGAAATAACAGTCACAATCTGCAAAGCCTCACTAATAACAGCGAAAACCACTGAAATAACAGTCACAATCTGCAAAGCCTCACTAATAACAGCGAAAACCAGTGAAATAACTGTGGCAATCTGCACAACCTCACTAATAACAGCGAAAACCACTGAAATAACAGTCACAATCTGCAAAGCCTCACTAATAACAGCGAAAACCAGTGAAATAACTGTGGCAATCTGCACAACCTCACTAATAACAGCGAAAACCACTGAAATAACAGTCACAATCTGCAAAGCCTCACTAATAACAGCGAAAACCAGTGAAATAACTGTGGCAATCTGCACAACCTCACTAATAACAGCGAAAACCACTGAAATACCAGTCACAATCTGCAAAGCCTCACTAATAACAGCGAAAACCAGTGAAATAACTGTGGCAATCTGCACAACCTCACTAATAACAGCGAAAACCACTGAAATAACAGTCACAATCTGCAAAGCCTCACTAATAACAGCGAAAACCAGTGAAATAACTGTGGCAATCTGCACAACCTCACTAATAACAGCGAAAACCACTGAAATAACAATCACAATCTGCAAAGCCTCACTAATAACAGCGAAAACCAGTGAAATAACTGTGGCAATCTGCACAACCTCACTAATAACAGCGAAAACCACTGAAATAACAGTCACAATCTGCAAAGCCTCACTAATAACAGCGAAAACCAGTGAAATAACTGTGGCAATCTGCACAACCTCACTAATAACAGCGAAAACCACTGAAATAACAGTCACAATCTGCAAAGCCTCACTCATAACAGCGAAAACCAGTGAAATAACTGTGGCAATCTGCACAACCTCACTAATAACAGCGAAAACCACTGAAATAACAGTCACAATCTGCAAAGCCTCACTAATAACAGCGAAAACCAGTGAAATAACTGTGGCAATCTGCACAACCTCACTAATAACAGCGAAAAACCACTGAAATAACAGTCACAATCTGCAAAGCCTCACTAATAACAGCGAAAACCAGTGAAATAACTGTGGCAATCTGCACAACCTCACTAATAACAGCGAAAACCACTGAAATAACAGTCACAATCTGCAAAGCCTCACTAATAACAGCGAAAACCACTGAAATAACAGTCACAATCTGCAAAGCCTCACTAATAACAGCGAAAACCAGTGAAATAACTGTGGCAATCTGCACAACCTCACTAATAACAGCGAAAACCACTGAAATAACAGTCACAATCTGCAAAGCCTCACTAATAACAGCGAAAACCAGTGAAATAACTGTGGCAATCTGCACAACCTCACTAATAACAGCGAAAACCACTGAAATAACAGTCACAATCTGCAAAGCCTCACTAATAACAGCGAAAACCAGTGAAATAACAGTCACAATCTGCAAAGCCTCACTAATAACAGCGAAAACCAGTGAAATAACTGTGGCAATCTGCACAACCTCACTAATAACAGCGAAAACCACTGAAATAACAGTCACAATCTGCAAAGCCTCACTAATAACAGCGAAAACCAGTGAAATAACAGTCACAATCTGCAAAGCCTCACTAATAACAGCGAAAACCAGTGAAATAACTGTGGCAATCTGCACAACCTCACTAATAACAGCGAAAACCACTGAAATAACAGTCACAATCTGCAAAGCCTCACTAATAACAGCGAAAACCAGTGAAATAACTGTGGCAATCTGCACAACCTCACTAATAACAGCGAAAACCACTGAAATAACAGTCACAATCTGCAAAGCCTCACTAATAACAGCGAAAACCAGTGAAATAACAGTCACAATCTGCAAAGCCTCACTAATAACAGCGAAAACCAGTGAAATAACTGTGGCAATCTGCACAACCTCACTAATAACAGCGAAAACCACTGAAATAACTGTGGCAATCTGCACAACCTCACTAATAACAGCGAAAACCACTGAAATAACAGTCACAATCTGCAAAGCCTCACTAATAACAGCGAAAACCAGTGAAATAACTGTGGCAATCTGCACAACCTCACTAATAACAGCGAAAACCACTGAAATAACAGTCACAATCTGCAAAGCCTCACTAATAACAGCGAAAACCAGTGAAATAACTGTGGCAATCTGCACAACCTCACTAATAACAGCGAAAACCACTGAAATAACAGTCACAATCTGCAAAGCCTCACTAATAACAGCGAAAACCAGTGAAATAACTGTGGCAATCTGCACAACCTCACTAATAACAGCGAAAACCACTGAAATAACAGTCACAATCTGCAAAGCCTCACTAATAACAGCGAAAACCACTGAAATAACAGTCACAATCTGCAAAGCCTCACTAATAACAGCGAAAACCAGTGAAATAACTGTGGCAATCTGCACAACCTCACTAATAACAGCGAAAATCACTGAAATAACAGTCACAATCTGCAAAGCCTCACTAATAACAGCGAAAACCAGTGAAATAACTGTGGCAATCTGCACAACCTCACTAATAACAGCGAAAACCACTGAAATAACAGTCACAATCTGCAAAGCCTCACTAATAACAGCGAAAACCAGTGAAATAACTGTGGCAATCTGCACAACCTCACTAATAACAGCGAAAACCACTGAAATAACAGTCACAATCTGCAAAGCCTCACTAATAACAGCGAAAACCACTGAAATAACAGTCACAATCTGCAAAGCCTCACTAATAACAGCGAAAACCAGTGAAATAACTGTGGCAATCTGCACAACCTCACTAATAACAGCGAAAACCACTGAAATAACAGTCACAATCTGCAAAGCCTCACTAATAACAGCGAAAACCAGTGAAATAACTGTGGCAATCTGCACAACCTCACTAATAACAGCGAAAACCACTGAAATAACAGTCACAATCTGCAAAGCCTCACTAATAACAGCGAAAACCAGTGAAATAACTGTGGCAATCTGCACAACCTCACTAATAACAGCGAAAACCACTGAAATAACAGTCACAATCTGCAAAGCCTCACTAATAACAGCGAAAACCAGTGAAATAACTGTGGCAATCTGCACAACCTCACTAATAACAGCGAAAACCACTGAAATAACAGTCACAATCTGCAAAGCCTCACTAATAACAGCGAAAACCAGTGAAATAACTGTGGCAATCTGCACAACCTCACTAATAACAGCGAAAACCACTGAAATAACAGTCACAATCTGCAAAGCCTCACTAATAACAGCGAAAACCAGTGAAATAACTGTGGCAATCTGCACAACCTCACTAATAACAGCGAAAACCACTGAAATAACAGTCACAATCTGCAAAGCCTCACTAATAACAGCGAAAACCAGTGAAATAACTGTGGCAATCTGCACAACCTCACTAATAACAGCGAAAACCACTGAAATAACAGTCACAATCTGCAAAGCCTCACTAATAACAGCGAAAACCAGTGAAATAACTGTGGCAATCTGCACAACCTCACTAATAACAGCGAAAACCAGTGAAATAACTGTGGCAATCTGCACAACCTCACTAATAACAGCGAAAACCAGTGAAATAACTGTGGCAATCTGCACAACCTCACTAATAACAGCGAAAACCACTGAAATAACAGTCACAATCTGCAAAGCCTCACTAATAACAGCGAAAACCACTGAAATAACAGTCACAATCTGCAAAGCCTCACTAATAACAGCGAAAACCAGTGAAATAACTGTGGCAATCTGCACAACCTCACTAATAACAGCGAAAACCACTGAAATAACAGTCACAATCTGCAAAGCCTCACTAATAACAGCGAAAACCAGTGAAATAACTGTGGCAATCTGCACAACCTCACTAATAACAGCGAAAACCACTGAAATAACAGTCACAATCTGCAAAGCCTCACTAATAACAGCGAAAACCAGTGAAATAACTGTGGAAATCTGCACAACCTCACTAATAACAGCGAAAACCACTGAAATAACAGTCACAATCTGCAAAGCCTCACTAATAACAGCGAAAACCAGTGAAATAACTGTGGCAATCTGCACAACCTCACTAATAACAGCGAAAACCACTGAAATAACAGTCACAATCTGCAAAGCCTCACTAATAACAGCGAAAACCAGTGAAATAACTGTGGCAATCTGCACAACCTCACTAATAACAGCGAAAACCACTGAAATAACAGTCACAATCTGCAAAGCCTCACTAATAACAGCGAAAACCAGTGAAATAACTGTGGCAATCTGCACAACCTCACTAATAACAGCGAAAACCACTGAAATAACAGTCACAATCTGCAAAGCCTCACTAATAACAGCGAAAACCAGTGAAATAACTGTGGCAATCTGCACAACCTCACTAATAACAGCGAAAACCAGTGAAATAACTGTGGCAATCTGCACAACCTCACTAATAACAGCGAAAACCACTGAAATAACAGTCACAATCTGCAAAGCCTCACTAATAACAGCGAAAACCAGTGAAATAACTGTGGCAATCTGCACAACCTCACTAATAACAGCGAAAACCACTGAAATAACAGTCACAATCTGCAAAGCCTCACTAATAACAGCGAAAACCAGTGAAATAACTGTGGCAATCTGCACAACCTCACTAATAACAGCGAAAACCACTGAAATAACAGTCACAATCTGCAAAGCCTCACTAATAACAGCGAAAACCACTGAAATAACAGTCACAATCTGCAAAGCCTCACTAATAACAGCGAAAACCAGTGAAATAACTGTGGCAATCTGCACAACCTCACTAATAACAGCGAAAACCACTGAAATAACAGTCACAATCTGCAAAGCCTCACTAATAACAGCGAAAACCAGTGAAATAACTGTGGCAATCTGCACAACCTCACTAATAACAGCGAAAACCAATGAAATAACAGTGGCAATCTGCACAACCTCACTAATAACAGCGAAAACCACTGAAATAACAGTCACAATCTGCAAAGCCTCACTAATAACAGCGAAAACCACTGAAATAACAGTCACAATCTGCAAAGCCTCACTAATAACAGCGAAAACCAGTGAAATAACTGTGGCAATCTGCACAACCTCACTAATAACAGCGAAAACCACTGAAATAACAGTCACAATCTGCAAAGCCTCACTAATAACAGCGAAAACCAGTGAAATAACTGTGGCAATCTGCACAACCTCACTAATAACAGCGAAAACCAATGAAATAACAGTCACAATCTGCAAAGCCTCACTAATAACAGCGAAAACCAGTGAAATGAACTGTGGCAATCTGCACAACCTCACTAATAACAGCGAAAACCACTGAAATAACAGTCACAATCTGCAAAGCCTCACTAATAACAGCGAAAACCAGTGAAATAACAGTCACAATCTGCAAAGCCTCACTAATAACAGCGAAAACCAGTGAAATAACTGTGGCAATCTGCACAACCTCACTAATAACAGCGAAAACCAGTGAAATAACTGTGCAATCTGCACAACCTCACTAATAACAGCGAAAACCAGTGAAATAACTGTGGCAATCTGCACAACCTCACTAATAACAGCGAAAACCACTGAAATAACAGTCACAATCTGCAAAGCCTCACTAATAACAGCGAAAACCACTGAAATAACAGTCACAATCTGCAAAGCCTCACTAATAACAGCGAAAACCAGTGAAATAACTGTGGCAATCTGCACAACCTCACTAATAACAGCGAAAACCACTGAAATAACAGTCACAATCTGCAAAGCCTCACTAATAACAGCGAAAACCAGTGAAATAACTGTGGCAATCTGCACAACCTCACTAATAACAGCGAAAACCACTGAAATAACAGTCACAATCTGCAAAGCCTCACTAATAACAGCGAAAACCAGTGAAATAACTGTGGCAATCTGCACAACCTCACTAATAACAGCGAAAACCACTGAAATAACAGTCACAATCTGCAAAGCCTCACTAATAACAGCGAAAACCAGTGAAATAACTGTGGCAATCTGCACAACCTCACTAATAACAGCGAAAACCACTGAAATAACAGTCACAATCTGCAAAGCCTCACTAATAACAGCGAAAACCAGTGAAATAACTGTGGCAATCTGCACAACCTCACTAATAACAGCGAAAACCACTGAAATAACAGTCACAATCTGCAAAGCCTCACTAATAACAGCGAAAACCAGTGAAATAACTGTGGCAATCTGCACAACCTCACTAATAACAGCGAAAACCACTGAAATAACAGTCACAATCTGCAAAGCCTCACTAATAACAGCGAAAACCAGTGAAATAACTGTGGCAATCTGCACAACCTCACTAATAACAGCGAAAACCACTGAAATAACAGTCACAATCTGCAAAGCCTCACTAATAACAGCGAAAACCAGTGAAATAACAGTCACAATCTGCAAAGCCTCACTAATAACAGCGAAAACCAGTGAAATAACTGTGGCAATCTGCACAACCTCACTAATAACAGCGAAAACCAGCTGAAATAACAGTCACAATCTGCAAAGCCTCACTAATAACAGCGAAAACCAGTGAAATAACTGTGGCAATCTGCACAACCTCACTAATAACAGCGAAAACCACTGAAATAACAGTCACAATCTGCAAAGCCTCACTAATAACAGCGAAAACCATTGAAATAACTGTGGCTATCTGCACAACCTCACTAATAACAGCGAAAACCACTGAAATAACAGTCACAATCTGCAAAGCCTCACTAATAACAGCGAAAACCAGTGAAATAACTGTGGCAATCTGCACAACCTAACTAATAACAGCGAAAACCACTGAAATAACAGTCACAATCTGCAAAGCCTCACTAATAACATCGAAAACCAGTGAAATAACTGTGGCAATCTGCACAACCTCACTAATAACAGCGAAAACCACTGAAATAACAGTCACAATCTGCAAAGCCTCACTAATAACAGCGAAAACCAGTGAAATAACTGTGGCAATCTGCACAACCTCACTAATAACAGCGAAAACCACTGAAATAACAGTCACAATCTGCAAAGCCTCACTAATAACAGCGAAAGCCAGTGAAATAACTGTGGCAATCTGCACAACCTCACTAATAACAGCGAAAACCACTGAAATAACAGTCACAATCTGCAAAGCCTCACTAATAACAGCGAAAACCAGTGAAATAACTGTGGCAATCTGCACAACCTCACTAATAACAGCGAAAACCACTGAAATAACAGTCACAATCTGCAAAGCCTCACTAATAACAGCGAAAACCAGTGAAATAACTGTGGCAATCTGCACAACCTCACTAATAACAGCGAAAACCACTGAAATAAGAGTCACAATCTGCAAAGCCTCACTAATAACAGCGAAAACCACTGAAATAACAGTCACAATCTGCAAAGCCTCACTAATAACAGCGAAAACCAGTGAAATAACTGTGGCAATCTGCACAACCTCACTAATAACAGCGAAAAGCACTGAAATAACAGTCACAATCTGCAAAGCCTCACTAATAACAGCGAAAACCAGTGAAATAACTGTGGAAATCTTCACAACCTCACTAATAACAGCGAAAACCACTGAAATAACAGTCACAATCTGCAAAGCCTCACTAATAACAGCGAAAACCAGTGAAATAACTGTGGCAATCTGCACAACCTCACTAATAACAGCGAAAACCACTGAAATAACAGTCACAATCTGCAAAGCCTCACTAATAACAGCGAAAACCAGTGAAATAACTGTGGCAATCTGCACAACCTCACTAATAACAGCGAAAACCACTGAAATAACAGTCACAATCTGCAAAGCCTCACTAATAACAGCGAAAACCAGTGAAATAACTGTGGCAATCTGCACAACCTCACTAATAACAGCGAAAACCACTGAAATAACAGTCACAATCTGCAAAGCCTCACTAATAACAGCGAAAACCACTGAAATAACAGTCACAATCTGCAAAGCCTCACTAATAACAGCGAAAACCAGTGAAATAACTGTGGCAATCTGCACAACCTCACTAATAACAGCGAAAACCACTGAAATAACAGTCACAATCTGCAAAGCCTCACTAATAACAGCGAAAACCACTGAAATAACAGTCACAATCTACAAAGCCTCACTAATAACAGCGAAAACCAGTGAAATAACTGTCGCAATCTGCACAACCTCACTGATAACAGCGAAAACCACTGAAATAACAGTCACAATCTGCAAAGCCTCACTAATAACAGCGAAAACCACTGAAATAACAGTCACAATCTGCAAAGCCTCACTAATAACAGCGAAAACCAGTGAAATAACTGTGGCAATCTGCACAACTTCACTAATAACAGCGAAAACCACTGAAATAACAGTCACAGTCTGCAAAGCCTCACTAATAACAGCGAAAACCACTGAAATAACAGTCACAATCTGCAAAGCCTCACTAATAACAGCGAAAACCAGTGAAATAACTGTGGCAATCTGCACAACCTCACTAATAACAGCGAAAACCAGTGAAATAACAGTCACAATCTGCAAAGCCTCACTAATAACAGCGAAAACCAGTGAAGTAACTGTGGCAATCTGCACAACCTCACTAATAACAGCGAAAACCACTGAAATAACAGTCACAATCTGCAAAGCCTCACTAATAACAGCGAAAACCAGTGAAATAACTGTGGCAATCTGCACAACCTCACTAATAACAGCGAAAACCACTGAAATAACAGTCACAATCTGCAAAGCCTCACTAATAACAGCGAAAACCACTGAAATAACAGTCACAATCTGCAAAGCCTCACTAATAACAGCGAAAACCAGTGAAATAACTGTGGCAATCTGCACAACCTCACTAATAACAGCGAAAACCACTGAAATAACAGTCACAATCTGCAAAGCCTCACTAATAACAGCGAAAACCAGTGAAATAACTGTGGCAATCTGCACAACCTCACTAATAACAGCGAAAACCACTGAAATAACAGTCACAATCTGCAAAGCCTCACTAATAACAGCGAAAACCAGTGAAATAACTGTGGCAATCTGCACAACCTCACTAATAACAGCGAAAACCAGTGAAATAACTGTGGCAATCTGCACAACCTCACTAATAACAGCGAAAACCACTGAAATAACAGTCACAATCTGCAAAGCCTCACTAATAACAGCGAAAACCACTGAAATAACAGTCACAATCTGCAAAGCCTCACTAATAACAGCGAAAACCAGTGAAATAACTGTGGCAATCTGCACAACCTCACTAATAACAGCGAAAACCACTGAAATAACAGTCACAATCTGCAAAGCCTCACTAATAACAGCGAAAACCACTGAAATAACAGTCACAATCTGCAAAGCCTCACTAATAACAGCGAAAACCAGTGAAATAACTGTGGCAATCTGCACAACCTCACTAATAACAGCGAAAACCACTGAAATAACAGTCACAATCTGCAAAGCCTCACTAATAACAGCGAAAACCAGTGAAATAACTGTGGCAATCTGCACAACCTCACTAATAACAGCGAAAACCACTGAAATAACAGTCACAATCTGCAAAGCCTCACTAATAACAGCGAAAACCACTGAAATAACAGTCACAATCTGCAAAGCCTCACTAATAACAGCGAAAACCAGTGAAATAACTGTGGCAATCTGCACAACCTCACTAATAACAGCGAAAACCACTGAAATAACAGTCACAATCTGCAAAGCCTCACTAATAACAGCGAAAACCAGTGAAATAACTGTGGCAATCTGCACAACCTCACTAATAACAGCGAAAACCACTGAAATAACAGTCACAATCTGCAAAGCCTCACTAATAACAGCGAAAACCAGTGAAATAACTGTGGCAATCTGCACAACCTCACTAATAACAGCGAAAACCACTGAAATAACAGTCACAATCTGCAAAGCCTCACTAATAACAGCGAAAACCAGTGAAATAACTGTGGCAATCTGCACAACCTCACTAATAACAGCGAAAACCACTGAAATAACAGTCACAATCTGCAAAGCCTCACTAATAACAGCGAAAACCAGTGAAATAACTGTGGCAATCTGCACAACCTCACTAATAACAGCGAAAACCACTGAAATAACAGTCACAATCTGCAAAGCCTCACTAATAACAGCGAAAACCAGTGAAATAACTGTGGCAATCTGCACAACCTCACTAATAACAGCGAAAACCACTGAAATAACAGTCAAAATCTGCAAAGCCTCACTAATAACAGCGAAAACCACTGAAATAACAGTCACAATCTGCAAAGCCTCACTAATAACAGCGAAAACCAGTGAAATAACTGTGGCAATCTGCACAACCTCACTAATAACAGCGAAAACCACTGAAATAACAGTCACAATCTGCAAAGCCTCACTAATAACAGCGAAAACCAGTGAAATAACTGTGGCAATCTGCACAACCTCACTAATAACAGCGAAAACCACTGAAATAACAGTCACAATCTGCAAAGCCTCACTAATAACAGCGAAAACCACTGAAATAACAGTCACAATCTGCAAAGCCTCACTAATAACAGCGAAAACCAGTGAAATAACTGTGGCAATCTGCACAACCTCACTAATAACAGCGAAAACCACTGAAATAACAGTCACAATCTGCAAAGCCTCACTAATAACAGCGAAAACCACTGAAATAACAGTCACAATCTGCAAAGCCTCATTAATAACAGCGAAAACCAGTGAAATAACTGTGGCAATCTGCACAACCTCACTAATAACAGCGAAAACCACTGAAATAACAGTCACAATCTGCAAAGCCTCACTAATAACAGCGAAAACCAGTGAAATAACTGTGGCAATCTGCACAACCTCACTAATAACAGCGAAAACCACTGAAATAACAGTCACAATCTGCAAAGCCTCACTAATAACAGCGAAAACCAGTGAAATAACTGTGGCAATCTGCACAACCTCACTAATAACAGCGAAAACCACTGAAATAACAGTCACAATCTGCAAAGCCTCACTAATAACAGCGAAAACCAGTGAAATAACTGTGGCAATCTGCACAACCTCACTAATAACAGCGAAAACCACTGAAATAACAGTCACAATCTGCAAAGCCTCACTAATAACAGCGAAAACCAGTGAAATAACTGTGGCAATCTGCACAACCTCACTAATAACAGCGAAAACCACTGAAATAACAGTCACAATCTGCAAAGCCTCACTAATAACAGCGAAAACCAGTGAAATAACTGTGGCAATCTGCACAACCTCACTAATAACAGCGAAAACCAGTGAAATAACTGTGGCAATCTGCACAACCTCACTAATAACAGCGAAAACCAGTGAAATAACAGTCACAATCTGCAAAGCCTCACTAATAACAGCGAAAACCAGTGAAATAACTGTGGCAATCTGCACAACCTCACTAATATCAGCGAAAACCACTGAAATAACAGTCACAATCTACAAAGCCTCACTAATAACAGCGAAAACCAGTGAAATAACTGTGGCAATCTGCACAACCTCACTAATAACAGCGAAAACCACTGAAATAACAGTCACAATCTGCAAAGCCTCACTAATAACAGCGAAAACCAGTGAAATAACTGTGGCAATCTGCACAACCTCACTAATAACAGCGAAAACCACTGAAATAACAGTCACAATCTGCAAAGCCTCACTAATAACAGCGAAAACCAGTGAAATAACTGTGGCAATCTGCACAACCTCACTAATAACAGCGAAAACCACTGAAATAACAGTCACAATCTGCAAAGCCTCACTAATAACAGCGAAAACCAGTGAAATAACTGTGGCAATCTGCACAACCTCACTAATAACAGCGAAAACCACTGAAATAACAGTCACAATCTGCAAAGCCTCACTAATAACAGCGAAAACCAGTGAAATAACTGTGGCAATCTGCACAACCTCACTAATAACAGCGAAAACCACTGAAATAACAGTCACAATCTGCAAAGCCTCACTAATAACAGCGAAAACCACTGAAATAACAGTCACAATCTGCAAAGCCTCACTAATAACAGCGAAAACCAGTGAAATAACTGTGGCAATCTGCACAACCTCACTAATAACAGCGAAAACCACTGAAATAACAGTCACAATCTGCAAAGCCTCACTAATAACAGCGAAAACCAGTGAAATAACTGTGGCAATCTGCACAACCTCACTAATAACAGCGAAAACCACTGAAATAACAGTCACAATCTGCAAAGCCTCACGAATAACAGCGAAAACCACTGAAATAACAGTCACAATCTGCAAAGCCTCACTAATAACAGCGAAAACCAGTGAAATAACTGTGGCAATCTGCACAACCTCACTAATAACAGCGAAAACCACTGAAATAACAGTCACAATCTGCAAAGCCTCACTAATAACAGCGAAAACCAGTGAAATAACTGTGGCAATCTGCACAACCTCACTAATAACAGCGAAAACCACTGAAATAACAGTCACAATCTGCAAAGCCTCACTAATAACAGCGAAAACCACTGAAATAACAGTCACAATCTGCAAAGCCTCACTAATAACAGCGAAAACCAGTGAAATAACTGTGGCAATCTGCACAACCTCACTAATAACAGCGAAAACCACTGAAATAACAGTCACAATCTGCAAAGCCTCACTAATAACAGCGAAAACCACTGAAATAACAGTCACAATCTGCAAAGCCTCACTAATAACAGCGAAAACCAGTGAAATAACTGTGGCAATCTGCACAACCTCACTAATAACAGCGAAAACCACTGAAATAACAGTCACAATCTGCAAAGCCTCACTAATAACAGCGAAAACCAGTGAAATAACTGTGGCAATCTGCACAACCTCACTAATAACAGCGAAAACCACTGAAATAACAGTCACAATCTGCAAAGCCTCACTAATAACAGCGAAAACCAGTGAAATAACTGTGGCAATCTGCACAACCTCACTAATAACAGCGAAAACCACTGAAATAACAGTCACAATCTGCAAAGCCTCACTAATAACAGCGAAAACCAGTGAAATAACTGTGGCAATCTGCACAACCTCACTAATAACAGCGAAAACCACTGAAATAACAGTCACAATCTGCAAAGCCTCACTAATAACAGCGAAAACCAGTGAAATAACTGTGGCAATCTGCACAACCTCACTAATAACAGCGAAAACCACTGAAATAACAGTCACAATCTGCAAAGCCTCACTAATAACAGCGAAAACCAGTGAAATAACTGTGGCAATCTGCACAACCTCACTAATAACAGCGAAAACCAGTGAAATAACAGTCACAATCTGCAAAGCCTCACTAATAACAGCGAAAACCAGTGAAATAACTGTGGCAATCTGCACAACCTCACTAATAACAGCGAAAACCACTGAAATAACAGTCACAATCTGCAAAGCCTCACTAATAACAGCGAAAACCAGTGAAATAACAGTCACAATCTGCAAAGCCTCACTAATAACAGCGAAAACCAGTGAAATAACTGTGGCAATCTGCACAACCTCACTAATAACAGCGAAAACCACTGAAATAACAGTCACAATCTGCAAAGCCTCACTAATAACAGCGAAAACCAGTGAAATAACTGTGGCAATCTGCACAACCTCACTAATAACAGCGAAAACCACTGAAATAACAGTCACAATCTGCAAAGCCTCACTAATAACAGCGAAAACCAGTGAAATAACTGTGGCAATCTGCACAACCTCACTAATAACAGCGAAAACCACTGAAATAACAGTCACAATCTGCAAAGCCTCACTAATAACAGCGAAAACCAGTGAAATAACTGTGGCAATCTGCACAACCTCACTAATAACAGCGAAAACCACTGAAATAACAGTCACAATCTGCAAAGCCTCACTAATAACAGCGAAAACCAGTGAAATAACTGTGGCAATCTGCACAACCTCACTAATAACAGCGAAAACCACTGAAATAACAGTCACAATCTGCCAAAGCCTCACTAATAACAGCGAAAACCAGTGAAATAACTGTGGCAATCTGCACAACCTCACTAAAACAGCGAAAACCACTGAAATAACAGTCACAATCTCCAAAGCCTCACTAATAACAGCGAAAACCAGTGAAATAACTGTGGCAATCTGCACAACCTCACTAATAACAGCGAAAACCACTGAAATAACAGTCACAATCTGCAAAGCCTCACTAATAACAGCGAAAACCACTGAAATAACAGTCACAATCTGCAAAGCCTCACTAATAACAGCGAAAACCAGTGAAATAACTGTGGCAATCTGCACAACCTCACTAATAACAGCGAAAACCACTGAAATAACAGTCACAATCTGCAAAGCCTCACTAATAACAGCGAAAACCAGTGAAATAACTGTGGCAATCTGCACAACCTCACTAATAACAGCGAAAACCACTGAAATAACAGTCACAATCTGCAAAGCCTCACTAATAACAGCGAAAACCATTGAAATAACTGTGGCAATCTGCACAACCTCACTAATAACAGCGAAAACCACTGAAATAACAGTCACAATCTGCAAAGCCTCACTAATAACAGCGAAAACCACTGAAATAACAGTCACAATCTGCAAAGCCTCACTAATAACAGTGAAAACCAGTGAAATAACTGTGGCAATCTGCACAACCTCACTAATAACAGCGAAAACCACTGAAATAACAGTCACAATCTGCAAAGCCTCACTAATAACAGCGAAAACCAGTGAAATAACTGTGGCAATCTGCACAACCTCACTAACAACAGCGAAAACCACTGAAATAACAGTCACAATCTGCAAAGCCTCACTAATAACAGCGAAAACCAGTGAAATAACTGTGGCAATCTGCACAACCTCACTAATAACAGCGAAAACCACTGAAATAACAGTCACAATCTGCAAAGCCTCACTAATAACAGCGAAAACCAGTGAAATAACTGTGGCAATCTGCACAACCTCACTAATAACAGCGAAAACCAGTGAAATAACAGTCACAATCTGCAAAGCCTCACTAATAACAGCGAAAACCAGTGAAATAACTGTGGCAATCTGCACAACCTCACTAATAACAGCGAAAACCACTGAAATAACAGTCACAATCTGCAAAGCCTCACTAATAACAGCGAAAACCAGTGAAATAACAGTCACAATCTGCAAAGCCTCACTAATAACAGCGAAAACCAGTGAAATAACTGTGGCAATCTGCACAACCTCACTAATAACAGCGAAAACCACTGAAATAACAGTCACAATCTGCAAAGCCTCACTAATAACAGCGAAAACCAGTGAAATAACTGTGGCAATCTGCACAACCTCACTAATAACAGCGAAAACCACTGAAATAACAGTCACAATCTGCAAAGCCTCACTAATAACAGCGAAAACCAGTGAAATAACTGTGGCAATCTGCACAACCTCACTAATAACAGCGAAAACCACTGAAATAACAGTCACAATCTGCAAAGCCTCACTAATAACAGCGAAAACCAGTGAAATAACTGTGGCAATCTGCACAACCTCACTAATAACAGCGAAAACCACTGAAATAACAGTCACAATCTGCAAAGCCTCACTAATAACAGCGAAAACCAGTGAAATAACTGTGGCAATCTGCACAACCTCACTAATAACAGCGAAAACCACTGAAATAACAGTCACAATCTGCAAAGCCTCACTAATAACAGCGAAAACCACTGAAATAACAGTCACAATCTGCAAAGCCTCACTAATAACAGCGAAAACCAGTGAAATAACTGTGGCAATCTGCACAACCTCACTAATAACAGCGAAAACCACTGAAATAACAGTCACAATCTGCAAAGCCTCACTAATAACAGCGAAAACCAATGAAATAACTGTGGCAATCTGCACAACCTCACTAATAACAGCGAAAACCACTGAAATAACAGTCACAATCTGCAAAGCCTCACTAATAACAGCGAAAACCAGTGAAATAACTGTGGCAATCTGCACAACCTCACTAATAACAGCGAAAACCACTGAAATAACAGTCACAATCTGCAAAGCCTCACTAATAACAGCGAAAACCAGTGAAATAACTGTGGCAATCTGCACAACCTCACTAATAACAGCGAAAACCATTGAAATAACAGTCACAATCTGCAAAGCCTCACTAATAACAGCGAAAACCAGTGAAATAACTGTGGCAATCTGCACAACCTCACTAATAACAGCGAAAACCACTGAAATAACAGTCACAATCTGCAAAGCCTCACTAATAACAGCGAAAACCAGTGAAATAACAGTCACAATCTGCAAAGCCTCACTAATAACAGCGAAAACCAGTGAAATAACTGTGGCAATCTGCACAACCTCACTAATAACAGCGAAAACCACTGAAATAACAGTCACAATCTGCAAACCCTCACTAATAACAGCGAAAACCAGTGAAATAACTGTGGCAATCTGCACAACCTCACTAATAACAGCGAAAACCACTGAAATAACAGTCACAATCTGCAAAGCCTCACTAATAACAGCGAAAACCAGTGAAATAACTGTGGCAATCTGCACAACCTCACTAATAACAGCGAAAACCACTGAAATAACTGTCACAATCTGCAAAGCCTCACTAATAACAGCGAAAACCAGTGAAATAACTGTGGCAATCTGCACAACCTCACTAATAACAGCGAAAACCACTGAAATAACAGTCACAATCTGCAAAGCCTCACTAATAACAGCGAAAACCAGTGAAATAACTGTGGCAATCTGCACAACCTCACTAATAACAGCGAAAACCACTGAAATAACAGTCACAATCTGCAAAGCCTCACTAATAACAGCGAAAACCAGTGAAATAACTGTGGCAATCTGCACAGCCTCACTAATAACAGCGAAAACCACTGAAATAACAGTCACAATCTGCAAAGCCTCACTAATAACAGCGAAAACCAGTGAAATCACTGTCGCAATCTGCACAACCTCACTAATAACAGCGAAAACCACTGAAATAACAGTCACAATCTGCGAAGCCTCACTAATAACAGCGAAAACCACTGAAATAACAGTCACAATCTGCAAAGCCTCACTAATAACAGCGAAAACCAGTGAAATAACAGTCACAATCTGCAAAGCCTCACTAATAAAAGCGAAAACCACTGAAATAACAGTCACAATCTGCAAAGCCTCACTAATAACAGCGAAAACCAGTGAAATAACTGTGGCAATCTGCACAACCTCACTAATAACAGCGAAAACCACTGAAATAACAGTCACAATCTGCAAAGCCTCACTAATAACAGCGAAAACCAGTGAAATAACTGTGGCAATCTGCACAACCTCACTAATAACAGCGAAAACCACTGAAATAACAGTCACAATCTGCAAAGCCTCACTAATAACAGCGAAAACCAGTGAAATAACTGTGGCAATCTGCACAACCTCACTAATAACAGCGAAAACCACTGAAATAACAGTCACAATCTGCAAAGCCTCACTAATAACAGCGAAAACCAGTGAAATAACAGTCACAATCTGCAAAGCCTCACTAATAACAGCGAAAACCAGTGAAATAACTGTGGCAATCTGCACAACCTCACTAATAACAGCGAAAACCACTGAAATAACAGTCACAATCTGCAAAGCCTCACTAATAACAGCGAAAACCAGTGAAATAACTGTGGCAATCTGCACAACCTCACTAATAACAGCGAAAACCACTGAAATAACAGTCACAATCTGCAAAGCCTCACTAATAACAGCGAAAACCAGTGAAATAACTGTGGCAATCTGCACAACCTCACTAATAACAGCGAAAACCACTGAAATAACAGTCACAATCTGCAAAGCCTCACTAATAACAGCGAAAACCAGTGAAATAACTGTGGCAATCTGCACAACCTCACTAATAACAGCGAAAACCACTGAAATAACAGTCACAATCTGCAAAGCCTCACTAATAACAGCGAAAACCAGTGAAATAACTGTGGCAATCTGCACAACCTCACTAATAACAGCGAAAACCACTGAAATAACAGTCACAATCTGCAAAGCCTCACTAATAACAGCGAAAACCAGTGTAATAACTGTGGCAATCTGCACAACCTCACTAATAACAGCGAAAACCACTGAAATAACAGCGAAAACCACTGAAATAACAGTCACAATAACAGCGAAAACCACTGAAATACAGTCACAATAACAGCGAAAACCACTGAAATAACAGTCACAATCTGCAAAGCCTCACTAATAACAGCGAAAACCACTTAAATAACAGCCACAATCTGCAAAGCCTCACTAATAACAGAGAAAACCAGTGAAATAACTGTGGCAATCTGCACAACCTCACTAATAACAGCGAAAACCACTGAAATAACAGTCAGAATCTGCAAAGCCTCACTAATAACAGCGAAAACCAGTGAAATAACTGTGGCAATCTGCACAACCTCACTAATAACAGCGAAAACCACTGAAATAACAGTCACAATCTGCAAAGCCTCACTAATAACAGCGAAAACCACTGAAATAACTGTGGCAATCTGCACAACCTCACTAATAACAGCGAAAACCACTGAAATAACAGTCACAATCTGCAAAGCCTCACTTATAACAGCGAAAACCAGTGAAATAACTGTGGCAATCTGCACAACCTCACTAATAACAGCGAAAACCACTGAAATAACAGTCACAATCTGCAAAGCCTCACTTATAACAGCGAAAACCAGTGAAATAACTGTGGCAATCTGCACAACCTCACTAATAACAGCGAAAACCACTGAAATAACAGTCACAATCTGCAAAGCCTCACTAATAACAGCGAAAACCAGTGAAATAACTGTGGCAATCTGCACAACCTCACTAATAACAGCGAAAACCACTGAAATAACAGTCACAATCTGCAAAGCCTCACTAATAACAGCGAAAACCAGTGAAATAACTGTGGCAATCTGCACAACCTCACTAATAACAGCGAAAACCACTGAAATAACAGTCACAATCTGCAAAGCCTCACTAATAACAGCGAAAACCACTGAAATAACTGTGGCAATCTGCACAACCTCACTAATAACAGCGAAAACCACTGAAATAACAGTCACAATCTGCAAAGCCTCACTAATAACAGCGAAAACCAGTGAAATAACTGTGGCAATCTGCACAACCTCACTAATAACAGCGAAAACCACTGAAATAACAGTCACAATCTGCAAAGCCTCACTTATAACAGCGAAAACCAGTGAAATAACTGTGGCAATCTGCACAACCTCACTAATAACAGCGAAAACCACTGAAATAACAGTCACAATCTGCAAAGCCTCACTAATAACAGCGAAAACCACTGAAATAACTGTGGCAATCTGCACAACCTCACTAATAACAGCGAAAACCACTGAAATAACAGTCACAATCTGCAAAGCCTCACTAATAACAGCGAAAACCACTGAAATAACTGTGGCAATCTGCACAACCTCACTAATAACAGCGAAAACCACTGAAATAACAGTCACAATCTGCAAAGCCTCACTTATAAAAGCGAAAACCAGTGAAATAACTGTGGCAATCTGCACAACCTCACTAATAACAGCGAAAACCACTGAAATAACAGTCACAATCTGCAAAGCCTCACTAATAACAGCGAAAACCACTGAAATAACAGTCACAATCTGCAAAGCCTCACTAATAACAGCGAAAACCAGTGAAATAACTGTGGCAATCTGCACAACCTCACTAATAACAGCGAAAACCACTGAAATAACAGTCACAATCTGCAAAGCCTCACTAATAACAGCGAAAACCAGTGAAATAACTGTGGCAATCTGCACAACCTCACTAATAACAGCGAAAACCACTGAAATAACAGTCACAATCTGCAAAGCCTCACTAATAACAGCGAAAACCAGTGAAATAACTGTGGCAATCTGCACAACCTCACTAATAACAGCGAAAACCACTGAAATAACAGTCACAATCTGCAAAGCCTCACTAATAACAGCGAAAACCAGTGAAATAACTGTGGCAATCTGCACAACCTCACTAATAACAGCGAAAACCACTGAAATAACAGTCACAATCTGCAAAGCCTCACTAATAACAGCGAAAACCACTGAAATAACTGTGGCAATCTGCACAACCTCACTAATATCAGCGAAAACCACTGAAATAACAGTCACAATCTGCAAAGCCTCACTAATAACAGCGAAAACCAGTGAAATAACTGTGGCAATCTGCCCAACCTCACTAATAACAGCGAAAACCACTGAAATAACAGTCACAATCTGCAAAGCCTCACTAATAACAGCGAAAACCAGTGAAATAACTGTGGCAATCTGCACAACCTCACTAATAACAGCGAAAACCACTGAAATAACAGTCACAATTTGCAAAGCCTCACTAATAACAGCGAAAACCAGTGAAATAACTGTGGCAATCTGCACAACCTCACTAATAACAGCGAAAACCACTGAAATAACAGTCACAATCTGCAAAGCCTCACTAATAACAGCGAAAACCAGTGAAATAACTGTGGCAATCTGCACAACCTCACTAATAACAGCGAAAACCACTGAAATAACAGTCACAATCTGCAAAGCCTCACTAATAACAGCGAAAACCAGTGAAATAACTGTGGCAATCTGCACAACCTCACTAATAACAGCGAAAACCACTGAAATAACAGTCACAATCTGCAAAGCCTCACTAATAACAGCGAAAACCACTGAAATAACAGTCACAATCTGCAAAGCCTCACTAATAACAGCGAAAACCAGTGAAATAACTGTGGCAATCTGCACAACCTCACTAATAACAGCGAAAACACTGAAATAACAGTCACAATCTGCAAAGCCTCACTAATAACAGCGAAAACCAGTGAAATAACTGTGGCAATCTGCACAACCTCACTAATAACAGCGAAAACCACTGAAATAACAGTCACAATCTGCAAAGCCTCACTAATAACAGCGAAAACAAGTGTAATAACTGTGGCAATCTGCACAACCTCACTAATAACAGCGAAACCACTGAAATAACAGTCACAATCTGCAAAGCCTCACTAATAACAGCGAAAACCAGTGAAATAACTGTGGCAATCTGCACAACCTCACTAATAACAGCGAAAACCACTGAAATAACAGTCACAATCTGCAAAGCCTCACTAATAACAGCGAAAACCAGTGAAATAACTGTGGCAATCTGCACAACCTCACTAATAACAGCGAAAACCACTGAAATAACAGTCACAATCTGCAAAGCCTCACTAATAACAGCGAAAACCAGTGAAATAACTGTGGCAATCTGCACAACCTCACTAATAACAGCGAAAACAACCGAAATAACAGTCACAATCTGCAAAGCCTCACTAATAACAGCGAAAACCAGTGAAATAACTGTGGCAATCTCCACAACCTCACTAATAACAGCGAAAACCACTGAAATAACAGTCACAATCTGCAAAGCCTCACTAATAACAGCGAAAACCAGTGAAATAACTGTGGCAATCTGCACAACCTCACTAATAACAGCGAAAACCACTGAAATAACAGTCACAATCTGCAAAGCCTCACTAATAACAGCGAAAACCAGTGAAATAACTGTGGCAATCTGCACAACCTCACTAATAACAGCGAAAACCACTGAAATAACAGTCACAATCTGCAAAGCCTCACTAATAACAGCGAAAACCACTGAAATAACAGCCACAATCTGCAAAGCCTCACTAATAACAGAGAAAACCAGTGAAATAACTGTGGCAATCTGCACAACCTCACTAATAACAGCGAAAACCACTGAAATAACAGTCACAATCTGCAAAGCCTCACTAATAACAGCGAAAACCAGTGAAATAACTGTGGCAATCTGCACAACCTCACTAATAACAGCGAAAACCACTGAAATAACAGTCACAATCTGCAAAGCCTCACTAATAACAGCGAAAACCAGTGAAATAACTGTGGCAATCTGCACAACCTCACTAATAACAGCGAAAACCACTGAAATAACAGTCACAATCTGCAAAGCCTCACTAATAACAGCGAAAACCAGTGAAATAACTGTGGCAATCTGCACAACCTCACTAATAACAGCGAAAACCAGTGAAATAACAGTCACAATCTGCAAAGCCTCACTAATAACAGCGAAAACCAGTGAAATAACTGTGGCAATCTGCACAACCTCACTAATAACAGCGAAAACCACTGAAATAACAGTCACAATCTGCAAAGCCTCACTAATAACAGCGAAAACCAGTGAAATAACTGTGGCAATCTGCACAACCTCACTAATAACAGCGGAAACCAGTGAAATAACAGTCACAATCTGCAAAGCCTCACTAATAACAGCGAAAACCAGTGAAATAACTGTGGCAATCTGCACAACCTCACTAATAACAGCGAAAACCACTGAAATAACAGTCACAATCTGCAAAGCCTCACTAATAACAGCGAAAACCAGTGAAATAACTGTGGCAATCTGCACAACCTCACTAATAACAGCGAAAACCACTGAAATAACAGTCACAATCTGCAAAGCCTCACTAATAACAGCGAAAACCAGTGAAATAACTGTGGCAATCTGCACAACCTCACTAATAACAGCGAAAACCACTGATATAACAGTCACAATCTGCAAAGCCTCACTAATAACAGCGAAAACCAGTGAAATAACTGTGGCAATCTGCACAACCTCACTAATAACAGCGAAAACCAGTGAAATAACAGTCACAATCTGCAAAGCCTCACTAATAACAGCGAAAACCAGTGAAATAACTGTGGCAAGCTGCACAACCTCACTAATAACAGCGAAAACCACTGAAATAACAATCACAATCTGCAAAGCCTCACTAATAACAGCGAAAACCAGTGAAATAACTGTGGCAATCTGCACAACCTCACTAATAACAGCGAAAACCACTGAAATAACAGTCACAATCTGCAAAGCCTCACTAATAACAGCGAAAACCAGTGAAATAACTGTGGCAATCTGCACAACCTCACTAATAACAGCGAAAACCACTGAAATAACAGTCACAATCTGCAAAGCCTCACTAATAACAGCGAAAACCAGTGAAATAACTGTGGCAATCTGCACAACCTCACTAATAACAGCGAAAACCACTGAAATAACAGTCACAATCTGCAAAGCCTCACTAATAACAGCGAAAACCAGTGAAATAACTGTGGCAATCTGCACAACCTCACTAATAACAGCGAAAACCACTGAAATAACAGTCACAATCTGCAAAGCCTCACTAATAACAGCGAAAACCAGTGAAATAACTGTGGCAATCTGCACAACCTCACTAATAACAGCGAAAACCACTGAAATAACAGTCACAATCTGCAAAGCCTCACTAATAACAGCGAAAACCAGTGAAATAACTGTGGCAATCTGCACAACCTCACTAATAACAGCGAAAACCACTGAAATAACAGTCACAATCTGCAAAGCCTCACTAATAACAGCGAAAACCAGTGAAATAACTGTGGCAATCTGCACAACCTCACTAATAACAGCGAAAACCACTGAAATAACAGTCACAATCTGCAAAGCCTCACTAATAACAGCGAAAACCACTGAAATAACAGTCACAATCTGCAAAGCCTCACTAATAACAGCGAAAACCAGTGAAATAACTGTGGCAATCTGCACAACCTCACTAATAACAGCGAAAACCACTGAAATAACAGTCACAATCTGCAAAGCCTCACTAATAACAGCGAAAACCAGTGAAATAACTGTGGCAATCTGCACAACCTCACTAATAACAGCGAAAACCACTGAAATAACAGTCACAATCTGCAAAGCCTCACTAATAACAGCGAAAACCAGTGAAATAACTGTGGCAATCTGCACAACCTCACTAATAACAGCGAAAACCAGTGAAATAACAGTCACAATCTGCAAAGCCTCACTAATAACAGCGAAAACCAGTGAAATAACTGTGGCAATCTGCACAACCTCACTAATAACAGCGAAAACCACTGAAATAACAGTCACAATCTGCAAAGCCTCACTAATAACAGCGAAAACCACTGAAATAACTGTGGCAATCTGCACAACCTCACTAATAACAGCGAAAACCACTGAAATAACAGTCACAATCTGCAAAGCCTCACTAATAACAGCGAAAACCACTGAAATAACAGTCACAATCTGCAAAGCCTCACTAATAACAGCGAAAACCAGTGAAATAACTGTGGCAATCTGCACAACCTCACTAATAACAGCGAAAACCAGTGAAATAACTGTGGCAATCTGCACAACCTCACTAATAACAGCGAAAACCACTGAAATAACAGTCACAATTTGCAAAGCCTCACTAATAACAGCGAAAACCAGTGAAATAACTGTGGCAATCTGCACAACCTCACTAATAACAGCGAAAACCACTGAAATAACAGTCACAATCTGCAAAGCCTCACTAATAACAGCGAAAACCAGTGAAATAACTGTGGCAATCTGCACAACCTCACTAATAACAGCGAAAACCACTGAAATAACAGTCACAATCTGCAAAGCCTCACTAATAACAGCGAAAACCAGTGAAATAAGTGTGGCAATCTGCACAACCTCACTAATAACAGCGAAAACCACTGAAATAACAGTCACAATCTGCAAAGCCTCACTAATAACAGCGAAAACCAGTGAAATAACTGTGGCAATCTGCACAACCTCACTAATAACAGCGAAAACCACTGAAATAACAGTCACAATCTGCAAAGCCTCACTAATAACAGCGAAAACCACTGAAATAACAGTCACAATCTGCAAAGCCTCACTAATAACAGCGAAAACCAGTGAAATAACTGTGGCAATCTGCACAACCTCACTAATAACAGCGAAAACCACTGAAATAACAGTCACAATCTGCAAAGCCTCACTAATAACAGCGAAAACCAGTGAAATAACTGTGGCAATCTGCACAACCTCACTAATAACAGCGAAAACCACTGAAATAACAGTCACAATCTGCAAAGCCTCACTAATAACAGCGAAAACCAGTGAAATAACTGTGGCAATCTGCACAACTTCACTAATAACAGCGAAAACCACTGAAATAACAGTCACAATCTGCAAAGCCTCACTAATAACAGCGAAAACCAGTGTAATAACTGTGGCAATCTGCACAACCTCACTAATAACAGCGAAAACCACTGAAATAACAGTCACAATCTGCAAAGCCTCACTAATAACAGCGAAAACCAGTGAAA
Organism: Chrysops caecutiens; assembly: GCA_963971475.1. Lineage (NCBI taxonomy): Eukaryota > Metazoa > Arthropoda > Insecta > Diptera > Tabanidae > Chrysops > Chrysops caecutiens. Next base: position 11,767 of record CAXASF010000676.1, on the reverse strand, counting down.
TAACTGTGGCAATCTGCACAACCTCACTAATAACAGCGAAAACCACTGAAATAACAGTCACAATCTGCAAAGCCTCACTAATAACAGCGAAAACCAGTGAAATAACTGTGGCAATCTGCACAACCTCACTAATAACAGCGAAAACCACTGAAATAACAGTCACAATCTGCAAAGCCTCACTAATAACAGCGAAAACCAGTGAAATAACTGTGGCAATCTGCACAACCTCACTAATAACAGCGAAAACCACTGAAATAACAGTCACAATCTGCAAAGCCTCACTAATAACAGCGAAAACCAGTGAAATAACTGTGGCAATCTGCACAACCTCACTAATAACAGCGAAAACCACTGAAATTACAGTCACAATCTGCAAAGCCTCACTAATAACAGCGAAAACCAGTGAAATAACTGTGGCAATCTGCACAACCTCACTAATAACAGCGAAAACCACTGAAATAACAGTCACAATCTGCAAAGCCTCACTAATAACAGCGAAAACCAGTGAAATAACTGTGGCAATCTGCACAACCTCACTAATAACAGCGAAAACCACTGAAATAACAGTCACAATCTGCAAAGCCTCACTAATAACAGCGAAAACCACTGAAATAACAGTCACAATCTGCAAAGCCTCACTAATAACAGAGAAAACCAGTGAAATAACTGTGGCAATCTGCACAACCTCACTAATAACAGCGAAAACCACTGAAATAACAGTCACAATCTGCAAAGCCTCACTAATAACAGCGAAAACCAGTGAAATAACTATGGCAATCTGCACAACCTCACTAATAACAGCGAAAACCACTGAAATAACAGTCACAATCTGCAAAGCCTCACTAATAACAGCGAAAACCAGTGAAATAACTGTGGCAATCTGCACAACCTCACTAATAACAGCGAAAACCACTGAAATAACAGTCACAATCTGCAAAGCCTCACTAATAACAGCGAAAACCAGTGAAATAACTGTGGCAATCTGCACAACCTCACTAATAACAGCGAAAACCGGTGAAATAACAGTCACAATCTGCAAAGCCTCACTAATAACAGCGAAAACCAGTGAAATAACTGTGGCAATCTGCACAACCTCACTAATAACAGCGAAAACCACTGATATAACAGTCACAATCTGCAAAGCCTCACTAATAACAGCGAAAACCAGTGAAATAACTGTGGCAATCTGCACAACCTCACTAATAACAGCGAAAACCAGTGAAATAACAGTCACAAACTGCAAAGCCTCACTAATAACAGCGAAAACCAGTGAAATAACTGTGGCAATCTGCACAACCTCACTAATAACAGCGAAAACCACTGAAATAACAGTCACAATCTGCAAAGCCTCACTAATAACAGCGAAAACCACTGAAATAACAGTCACAATCTGCAAAGCCTCACTAATAACAGCGAAAACCAGTGAAATAACTGTGGCAATCTGCACAACCTCACTGTTGTGACTCAAAAATATTACGGCCGGTAAACATCTGGAATGCTGTCTGTGGCCTACATGGGAAAATATCCACATCCCACCCAAATCCCAAACCGTTGATCAAACACACCTAACCCGAGACCCATCCCACCATACTTCCACACCACACTAACCTAAGACACATCCCACCATACTTCCACACCACACTAATCTCAGACACAGCCCACCATACTTCCTCACCACACTAATCCCAGACATACACCTTACCTTATGATCCCACCGTCACCTGAAAATGGAAAAGAAAACGAAAACGAAACAAGTCACCCAGTGACCTAATTTCATAAGTACGAAAGTACTTTCGGTCGCTAGCCCGCATGAAGGAAATTAAGTATTGTCAACGGAAATTGTCAAACACTCGCGGTCACTTACCTTGAAAATAGCTGACCCAGGTCCGTTTCAGGTCGATCACCTGATGAAACGGCAAAAGGGAGTTTTGCTACTTCTGCAACAACATATGGATCGATCAATATAGTATTGATTAATTGACGAAATCCAACAAACAGGTGGGGCAGGCAATCATGCTATAAATAATGAGCCACCAGCAACGGAAAGGCAGTGATGTACTCAACCCGTTCCTGAGTCCTGACAGCCCGCCGTTCCGGAAGACGTACTAGACGAATCCAGCCACAGCAAAGAATCAACCAGCCCAGTCAAAGCAGAAGACCAGACGAATCCAGCACAGCAAAGAATCAACCAGCCCAGTCAAAGCAGAAGACCAGACGAATCCAGCACAGCAAAGAGTCAACCAGCCCAGTCAAAGCAGAAGACCAGACGAATCCAGCCACAGCCGTTAAGAATTAACCAGGAGTCCACCAGCCCCGTAAAACGCAGCCTAGAGACGTCAAGGAGCCAACCACCAGTCCAGCTAATATATAAACAAAAAGGGTAATCCGATCAAGCTATCGGCTACCCAAAGACCTGAACGGCCCTCGAAGGCAGCAGGCATTAACCCAACGCCCAATGAAAATAGCAGCAGAGGACCAGCTTAGAGAAGCCCTGAAGGATCCAACAGCAGGACCACGACCGATAGCCCTGGAGGAATATCGGCAACGACAAGCCGCTAAAGTACCAAAGCCCGAAGCAGTAGACGATAAACGCCCCCCGAAGAAACCCCGTTCCAGAGTTGAGGCCTACTACCAGCGAAAGCTCCAAGAGGCTCAAAGGGAACTGGTTCTGGCAACCACAAAGGAACAGAAGCGCGACGCCAGCGACAGAATCAATAGACTGAAGATGAGCCGCAGGAACTATCGCCACCAGAAAAAGACGGGCAAGCCAGCACTGCCTAAGTAAGGTTCTCTAGGGTTTAGTTTGATTTAAGTAAATTTGTATAGGATTTAGTAGATAGACAGTAACAAGAGTTGGGAACTTCAATGAAAATTTGTATACCGAATAAAGTAATTGAATAATAAATTTTGGACTTTTGAGAAGAAGAACATTGAAACCCCAAGATAAAGAGGGGGACCCAACATTAATTGGCGCAGCCGCACTTACGAACATACGCACCACAGATCACGACTCAACAAGGCATACGATTTAGACCATTGATTATAAAGAGACTATGGGGAAAAGGCAATAATAAGAACCACTATTGAAAATTTATGGCCCACTCAACACCTAAGATACCCTTAAAGATAAGTTTGAAAAGATTCATGAAAAGAATAGATTCATACACGGTGGATGAAACGAGCCCAGAACACGAACCCACCTACTCCACTAAGAGTACAAATACAGAGGAGGAATTGTTCGCAAACGAAGGGGATCAGATTGATGAGAAAGGGAACTCACCAATGCAAACAGAGGATCAAAAAGATCCAACGGAAGTAGCCAACACGAATCCGGAAAGACCAGGAGTGGTGCAACTAAGAAACGGGAGAAAATATTATAGGGGTCACTCGGATCCAACTGGGAGCAAGGACCAGGAATTGATTAATAAGCTACAAACAGAAACAATCAGTATACACAAAATGGCAAATGTGACATTAGTTAACAACGTCCTTTGCAACAACGTGCCCATTTTATCCGGAGAAGATAGCCCACGTAAAGAAAGTGAGGTAAATGAATTTGCAAATTGTGCACGCATAGCGTATGACACACTGGTCGACGTACAGGACCAGGTACTATTTGTGAGACTACTGCCCACAAGATTGAGAGGACGAGCATTGGATGCCGTCCAGTCAGGACTAAGAGACTCTTTGGAGAACATAATAGCTACACTGAGGTCAAATTTAATACAAGGGACCTCATACATCACGCTAAATAACCAGTTAAGAAATGTGCAACAATTGCCAACCGAAACACTATGCGGTTATTTTAATCGGGTTAAAGCGTTGATTAATGCTTGTAAAAGAGCCGCGGAAGCCCAATACACCAACGGAGGTGAAGGACTAAAAACCGAGATCGAGGAAGTGGGCATTCATTGCTTTAAAATTGGAATTCTTAATGCCAATTACAAGTTTTATTTATTACAAGAATCCGAAAATACAGTTGAAGCATTGGGGCGGAAAATAACGAAGCTAGAACAAACAGAACAATGTATGAACGCGGGACCACATAGTCGGCATGAAATGGGACAACAGGTATCTTTAATAGGCCAAGACATAAACCATAGCATGGATAATCGGGAATCCATCGGATACCAACCGGAACAGTACCGGGACCCACCAAGAAATAGGTTCGAATCCGGAAACTCTAGATACAACCAACCACACCGTCCGAATAATTTCCCTCCACGAAATTATCACCCCAATGGCAACACCGGAAGATATAATAATAACTTCGCTAGAGGAGGACCAGAGAGGCGGCAAGTGAGATGTGAATTTTGTAATAAAATGGGCCACATCATGGCAGAATGTCGCACACGGCAAATGACGCCGTTTTGCTCCGGATGTAGAATGTACGGGCACACTAACACAAACTGCCGCTCCCAAAAACAGCAAAAACAATATCAGCAGGGAAATAGAGGCGAACATCAGAGACAAGTAAACCAAACCACCACCAGTGGGGGTAGTAACCCCTGCAATTTTTGTCTGGCCACCGACCACCTAGAAACTAGATGTTTTCTTAAAGCAAGATGGGAGAGAATGCAACTAGAAGATAGGATGAAGGACACGGGAAACTCAACGGAGACGATCGAGCGCACCGCGAATCGTCAGTAGAGAGAAACCGGTGCGCGATCATGCCTAATTTGCCTATAATAACCATATCCACAAACATAACAACCCAGAATGCCCCAAAATTTATAATCGACACAGGGTCAGAAATCAGCCTCATAAAGGCAGATGAGGTAAAAGAACAATACTTAAAAGAAGTAAACGCCTTAGATAGGGTAACATTAAATACCATATCCGGGGAAATAGAATCGGAAGGTACCATAATGGCTTACCTAGACACAGCGCGACCATACCCCTGTAAATTCCACGTGGTAAAGTCTAATAACCCAACAAACGTGGTGGGAATAATAGGCAACGATTTTGTAGCAGAGAATTGTAATGTAGAGGGACCAGCTAGAAGATTAGTTTTCCCGGCAATAGGAGGACAAGAAGCCATAACAATACCGTTTGAGGAAAACCCACGTAGAAGGGCAGACAATAACCGTTTCGTAGACGTAATAGCGACAGGCAGGGCAGACGTCAACCAAGAAAATTCCTTCGAAGGGCACACAAAAAGTAGCAGCTCGCAACCTACGGCGTGTGGACTGACTTCACATGATGGAAGGGATGACGTGGTAAAACCAGTTCTATTACAACAAGAAAAAGACAACGGGAAGCAGGACGTGGCAACAGCTCTCGAGACTGTCCAACAAGATAAGGGTGGTCAACAATATGGGAATTCGCACATTCTTATCGAGAGATATAGCCATCATACTCGCAAATATGACGGTCCTAGTAGTCCGAGCCCACACGTGGCGAAAGATAAGGCTTCAGAAAAAGGGCGAAGTAATGACGATAAAACGTCCCCAGTCCAAGATAACGAAAACTACATTACAGTAACGACCCAAGAGGCCATTGAGGTACCATCCAGAACAGTGAAATTTTTTGAAATTCCAACAAACCTACACGGAGAGTATATAATTATCGGGGAAGAAGTTAAACAAGGAGTGTACATTAGTAATGCTTTGGTATCACCAAAAAATAGAAAAATACAATGCAGTATAATGAACATAAATAATCATGACGAAATAATCCATACGTTTAAACTTTTATTGGAAAAACACAGTGCCCAAGAAAGGGATGTAGAAAAAGAATATATTAATAAGGAAAAAGAAATCCACAATATACAAAAAGGGGAACCAGAGGAAAACAAGGACACCCAGGAAAGGATAACCAAACTAATGGAAATAGTAGGTATAGAAAAAGATTTGAATGAAGAAGAAAAAGAAGCAATAACACAGACCATAAAGGAGTTCCAAGATGTGTTCCACTTGCCCGGGGAAAAGTTAGGTCATACAGCGACTGTACGACATGAAATACGGACAAAACCGGAACAAGTGCCGATAAAATGTAAAATGTACAGACTCCCCGAAACTCAAAAGCAAATAATAAACGACGAGATAGATCGACTTCTGAAGGATGACATTGTTGAACCTAGCTGGAGCCAGTGGAATGCCCCCTTACTAGTGGTTCCCAAAAAACCGGGGCCCTCTGGCGAGAAAAAATGGAGAATAGTAGTAGACTACCGAAAACTTAACGAGGTAACGGAGGGGGACGCATACCCACTGCCGAGAATAGAGGATATTCTGGACCAGTTAGGGAATGCCCGTTATTTTTCGGTATTAGATCTCGCCAGTGGTTACCACCAAATATCTATGAAGGCGGAGGACCGGGACAAAACAGCTTTCAGTACCCCGTACGGGCATTACGCGTTTAAAAGAATGCCGTTTGGTTTAAAGGGAGCCCCGGCAACGTTTCAACGTCTGATGAATCATGTGTTGACGGGACTCCAGGGACTACGTTGTTTCGTGTACCTAGATGATATAGTCACCTATGGTAGAAACCTCAACGATCATCAGCGGAAAATACGAGAAATACTACAGAGGTTAAGGGAACATCGTCTAAAACTAAACCCAGAGAAATGCAATTTCCTGAAGAGGGAGATAATATATCTGGGACACAAATGCGGGACTGAAGGAGTCGCGCCCGATCCTAGTTTAGTCAGAAGCGTACAAGAATTTCCGACCCCGACAACGGTGAGACAGGTGCAATCGTTTTTGGGTTTGGCAAACTACTACCGGAAGTTCATTAAGGGTTTCTCAAAAATCGCAGCCCCGATCAACAAGTTGTTAAGAAAAGACATAAAGTTCCATTGGGATGAACAATGTACGCAAGCGTTCAACACTCTGAAAGAAAAACTAATTACACCACCAGTACTGCGGTATCCAAATTTCGATGAGCCGTTTAAATTGTACACCGATGCCAGCGGGGAAGCGCTGGGAGCAGTCTTGGCGCAAGGACCCGAAAATAACGAAAAACCGATTGCCTACGCCAGTCGAGCACTAAATAATGCGGAACGAAATTATTCCACGATTGAGCGCGAACTGCTCGCGATTGTATGGGCAGTGAAAAACTACCGGAGTTACCTGTACGGAAGGCCTTTCACTGTCTTCACTGACCATAAACCATTGCGCGGGGCCATACGTATAAAAGATCCCACTAGTAGAATATTGAGGTTATGGCACAAGCTGTCAGATTACACTTTCGATATTCAATATAAGGAAGGGAGGAAAAACGGCAACGCCGATGCCTTAAGCCGAATCCCGTATGAAGTCTTAGTGGTAACGCGGAGACAAGCCAGAGAAATGGAAACAAACACTATTCCAACGGATCCAGCGGACAATGTGGTACAAACGAACCCAGCAGAGAGGAAAACGCCGCCGCTGTCCAGTACCAGAAATGAGTCGCGACAACAATCAGGGGAAGAACAAAAAAGGGTATTAACGGACCCGAACGACATCAAGACGATACTAGCCGACTGTCATGACGCACCATTTGGGGGACACCAGGGGGTCCAAAAGACGTATCAACGTTTAAAGCGTGAGTTCTATTGGAAAGGAATGAAGAAGGATGTAGTGAATTACGTAAAACGCTGCAAAAAGTGCCAAACCAACAAACAAAGCAGAGAGCACAAGGAACCTCTGGTTATTACCGACACCGCAGAATTACCTTTCGATAAGGTATACCTAGACATCGTAGGGCCATTGCCGGAAACAGTGAACGGAAATAAATATATCTTAAGCTTTGAAGATGATTTAACAAGGTTTATGGACGTGGTACCACTCACGAATGTAGAAGCAAAAACAGTCGCACAAGCATTTGTGGACGAGATAATTAGTCGATACCGAATTCCGAGGAAATTGATCACGGATCGCGGAGCCAATTTCACCTCGGAGATGTTCCGTCATGTGTGCAAATTGTTCAAAATTCATAAACTGGAGACAACAGCTTATCATCCTCAAACGAACGGTGCCCTGGAACGATCGCATAGACCCTTAATGGATTATCTGAGAAGTGTCGTTGACGAGAACCAGACGAACTGGGATGAACATTTGCGTGCAGCAATGTTTGTGCGAAATAATAATGTCCATACTGCAACAAAGTTAACCCCCATGGACTGCCTATATGGGTTTTCGGCCCCCCTACCCAATAATCTAAAAAGAGAGCCACAGCCTATATATGATCACGAGAACTACTATTTGAAATTGCGAAATAAACTCCAGAAGACCTACCAAATCGCAAAGGAGAACATAGAGAAAAACAAAGCCATCTCAAAGGAATACTACGACCAAAAGACACACCCACTCAAAGTGCACGTGGGAGATGAGGTGCTCCTCAAGAATGCGGCGCGAAAGAATAAACTTACGCAATTTTGGCTAGGACCATTTAAGGTTTTAGCGATAAATAGCCCAGTAAACACGACAATACAGATGGGCAACAAAAAAAGAAGAGTCCATAACAACCGATTAAAGTTGTTCAACTGACACCACAATAATTTTCCTTCATCGTTTCAGGCTAAACATGCTGCTCCACATTTATTTGATGGTTGCCATAAGTGCAGCCCAAACGCTAGTTGAGATACACCCCCTCAAGTTACGAGGGGTGGTATTCGAACCAATTGGAACAGCCCAAATTTACCAGGATCACTGGACTGTGCTGACGCGTATCACGAAACCAACTTGGGAATCTTCGTTGAAATACCTAGAAGAAAGCCAAAAGGCACTCGCCCGACTATGCGACACCCAAAAGGAGTTCACCTTCATCTTCGGAGGCGACATGTGTCACCACTGGACCTACGTTCTCCAAGAACGAACTAACCAAATCACCGAGCTCATAGAAAAGATAGAGCTAACAATGAACCTCAAACACCGAACTAAACGAGGCCTCATTAATTTCGGGGGGAGAGCAATGAAGACACTGTTCGGCACTATGGATGATGATGATTCCGAGCAAATACACAAAAAATTGGAGGAACTAGAAAATGAGAACCGCCAAAATCTGGACCTGGCCAGACAACAGGTCTCAGTCGTGCGCTCAAGCCTCAAAACGATGAATGAAACTAACCTAGAGATGACTCGACGATACAACCAATTGGTGCGGAAGATTAATGAAATAAGTAACAGGGAGTACAATGAAACACAAAAATACACGGAAGAGATGAGAAGCATGCAGAGGAGAACAGATATAAATGAAATCATGATACTAGTATTAGGAGAATTGCAGCAAATATACCTTGTATACAAACAAGAGGGAGTTGAGTCCCCTGCTGATACCTTCCCACCAATTCCGTGAGCTGTACAATAACGTTACCAAAATATATTACGGGAAGGAGACCAACATAGACTTCCCCATTATACAACGAATCACTAAAGTCGATTGTCAATTCAACGAACTTGGAATACTAGTTCAAATACGGATACCCCTAGTAAACGCGGTACGGTATACTACAAACCGAGTATACACCACGCCCGTACCTACCAATCATAGTACATTCTTCCTGTACAACGTGGACGTGGAATATTATATGAACACGAGCATCTCTCAACTAAGTTTCGGTATGAATGAACTGGACTACCGATTCCAATGCATCACTATAAACGAAACATACGTAATCTGTCATCGGAATCAACCAACCCAAACGCATCCCACTAGAACAAATTGCCTTACGGAATTATTAAGAGAGACAAATGGACAAACTGATGTTTGCACTTTTCGCATAATGGAAGAAGCTAAAAACATGATCGTACCCATGCATCAGGAGAATGCTTGGCTGTACTGGCTACAAGGAACCACACCCCTAGTTGCTCAATGCGATACTATGGAATACACGGAGCTACTTCAGGGCCTCGGAATAGTCATGTTGATGGAAAAATGCATATACCATCTAGCTGGATTTACACTACCCTACACGACCGATAGTGTACACGCTATGAAAATATACCAGCCAGAAGAAGATCCAGTACCAGAAATCGATTTTTCTCGCTACCAACCCCCAAAACGGGAAAGTACCGGAAGAACTGGGATAAAAATACTCCACCCAATCACATTCAATGACAATCTAAGAGCTGAAAGCAAAGCCGTGGACAAACTAGAGCAGGAGATAGTGGAAAAATCACGTGAGAAACGAATATCCATACAAAGTAATATCGGTACAACCATATCAAGCTGCCTCCTCGTTTTGGCGATAATATGGATTAGCCTAAAGATTTATGGAAGAAGGCAGGTGGCCCAACAAAGAGCCACCCATAGAAACCGCAGAAAGCCAAGTGTAAACATCATACCGGTACCTATTACGGTACCTAGGCGGGACCAAATCATACAAACAGAGAAGATAAACAATAAAGAAACCCCGACAACCAGTACCGCAACAAACTAACCAACATCGGGAAAAGGAGAAACTAGAATAAGTAGAACCTAAGCTAGAACTAGACATCATACACCTAATAAAAAAAAAAAAAAAAAAAACTTAATAGAAACAAGGCAACAATTACTAACATCTCAAACTCACATTGGCAGAGAACCAACGCCAGAGGGAATAAAAAGGAGAGACAGCCTCGGACTCGACGACCAAGAGGAATTAGATAACCTCCTAGCAGAAACAGCCGAATGGATCGAGAAACTCGGGATTTTGGACAAAGAAGAAGACAATGACAGTGAGACCGACACACCTAAGACAAATGTTAAGAGAATTGCAAGAGACCACCGAACCCAAAGTAGGACTCGCGGAGAACGCCGAACCCGAGATAACGGAACTCTATATCGAATGCGCAAGGACTGATATCCGACCCCTCCTGGACCCAAAGTTTTTCCAAAGTTTTTCAAATTTCGATAACCGGAAAACATGGCCAACAGTGATGAGACAGAGTCACGAGATGTCGTTGAAACATATATACTAGTATAGCAAACATAGGATAGGATTAAAGAAATCAAACATTAAAAATTTAGAAATAGATATATGTACTCAGAAAAAAATATGTAACCTTAGGGAATATAACGTATGTAATCAAAACAAAAAAAAAAAAAAAAAAATTGTTATTAGGGGAATTAAGAATATATAAAATACATCAACTATTTATTACTATAGACCTAGAGTAGTTGATCCAAATAAAGATGTAATGTTGAAAGAAACCGAAAATAGAACTAAATTGTAACCTTAAATTAACTAAGTAGAATCGCTTACCTTACGCTCATACAGCCAAAATAGTTATTCAAACAAAAAAATACTATGTGAAGATTAATTAAGATCAAAAAATACAAAAAGGACTATGTGAGGTCAAACCAATTATAACAAGTTAGGAATGTAGATCTTTATATAAATATATACACCCGACAAACACCTATGGCTGGGGGGAGTTTCTCTAAAGAGGGGAGGAATGTTGTGACTCAAAAATATTACGGCCGGTAAACATCTGGAATGCTGTCTGTGGCCTACATGGGAAAATATCCACATCCCACCCAAATCCCAAACCGTTGATCAAACACACCTAACCCGAGACCCATCCCACCATACTTCCACACCACACTAACCTAAGACACATCCCACCATACTTCCACACCACACTAATCCCAGACATACACCTTACCTTATGATCCCACCGTCACCTGAAAATGGAAAAGAAAACGAAAACGAAACAAGTCACCCATTGACCTAATTTCATAAGTACGAAAGTACTTTCGGTCGCTAACCCGCATGAAGGAAATTAAGTATTGTCAACGGAAATTGTCAAACACTCGCGGTCACTTACCTTGAAAATAGCTGACCCAGGTCCGTTTCAGGTCGATC
>CAXASF010000674.1:0-48994 GCA_963971475.1 Chrysops caecutiens | reverse complement strand
AAACCAGTGATATAACTGTGGCAATCTGCACAACCTCACTAATAACAGCGAAAACCACTGAAATAACAGTCACAATCTGCAAAGCCTCACTAATAACAGCGAAAACCAGTGAAATAACTGTGGCAATCTGCACAACCTCACTAATAACAGCGAAAACCACTGAAATAACAGTCACAATCTGCAAAGCCTCACTAATAACAGCGAAAACCAGTGAAATAACTGTGGCAATCTGCACAACCTCACTAATAACAGCGAAAACCACTGAAATAACAGTCACAATCTGCAAAGCCTCACTAATAACAGCGAAAACCAGTGAAATAACTGTGGCAATCTGCACAACCTCACTAATAACAGCGAAAACCAGTGAAATAACTGTGGCAATCTGCACAACCTCACTAATAACAGCGAAAACCAGTGAAATAACAGTCACAATCTGCAAAGCCTCACTAATAACAGCGAAAACCACTGAAATACCAGTCACAATCTGCAAAGCCTCACTAATAACAGCGAAAACCACTGAAATAACAGTCACAATCTGCACAACCTCACTAATAACAGCGAAAACCAGTGAAATAACTGTGGCAATCTGCACAACCTCACTAATAACAGCGAAAACCACTGAAATAACAGTCACAATCTGCAAAGCCTCACTAATAACAGCGAAAACCAGTGAAATAACTGTGGCAATCTGCACAACCTCACTAATAACAGCGAAAACCACTGAAATAACAGTCACAATCTGCAAAGCCTCACTAATAACAGCGAAAACCAGTGAAATAACTGTGGCAATCTGCACAACCTCACTAATAACAGCGAAAACCACTGAAATAACAGTCACAATCTGCAAAGCCTCACTAATAACAGCGAAAACCAGTGAAATAACTGTGGCAATCTGCACAACCTCACTAATAACAGCGAAAACCAGTGGAATAACTGTGGCAATCTGCACAACCTCACTAATAACAGCGAAAACCACTGAAATAACAGTCACAATCTGCAAAGCCTCACTAATAACAGCGAAAACCAGTGAAATAACAGTCACAATCTGCAAAGCCTCACTAATAACAGCGAAAACCAGTGAAATAACTGTGGCAATCTGCAAAGCCTCACTAATAACAGCGAAAACCAGTGAAATAACAGTCACAATCTGCAAAGCCTCACTAATAACAGCGAAAACCAGTGAAATAACTGTGGCAATCTGCACAACCTCACTAATAACAGCGAAAACCACTGAAATAACAGTCACAATCTGCAAAGCCTCACTAATAACAGCGAAAACCAGTGAAATAACTGTGGCAATCTGCACAACCTCACTAATAACAGCGAAAACCAGTGAAATAACAGTCACAATCTGCAAAGCCTCACTAATAACAGCGAAAACCACTGAAATAACAGTCACAATCTGCAAAGCCTCACTAATAACAGCGAAAACCACTGAAATAACAGTCACAATCTGCACAACCTCACTAATAACAGCGAAAACCAGTGAAATAACTGTGGCAATCTGCACAACCTCACTAATAACAGCGAAAACCACTGAAATAACAGTCACAATCTGCAAAGCCTCACTAATAACAGCGAAAACCAGTGAAATAACTGTGGCAATCTGCACAACCTCACTAATAACAGCGAAAACCACTGAAATAACAGTCACAATCTGCAAAGCCTCACTAATAACAGCGAAAACCAGTGAAATAACTGTGGCAATCTGCACAACCTAACTAATAACAGCGAAAACCACTGAAATAACAGTCACAATCTGCAAAGCCTCACTAATAACAGCGAAAACCAGTGAAATAACTGTGGCAATCTGCACAACCTCACTAATAACAGCGAAAACCAGTGAAATAACTGTGGCAATCTGCACAACCTCACTAATAACAGCGAAAACCACTGAAATAACAGTCACAATCTGCAAAGCCTCACTAATAACAGCGAAAACCAGTGAAATAACAGTCACAATCTGCAAAGCCTCACTAATAACAGCGAAAACCAGTGAAATAACTGTGGCAATCTGTGTTATGAATTTTCTTCACTTCTCTTCTTGGAATGTAGACGAATGTAGAATTTCATCTGCAATAAATTTTAAAACGTGTCTAATTGCCTGATAGGTTCTTTCGAACCATGTTCAGGACGCTGGAGGTATGGGGCATTTTGCCCGCTTTACCTCTTCTTTTTGAAGTATAGGCCATTTGGCCGACTTTACTTCATACTGTTGGAGACATAGGGCCTGTGGCCCATGTTATCTCTTGGTGGTCATTTTTGCCTGCCTGGCTACGAGGCCAAGTCAGGTCTTTAAGGGTACATGGCCTAAAAGGCCAAGTTACCCTTGAGTCAAAGAAACACACGTTCTATGAGCCGTATATTTCTAGACTGAATTCTTTTACAAATCAAACCTTAATTTATACTTAAATCTAGCTTACTCACTAATTTTCCCTACTCTTACCTTAATTGTAAAATGGAAATTCCATCGATTGGGTCATTGATCGAATGTTATTGCCGTTGATCGTTCCAATTATTGAAATCGATCAAGTCGTTGACCCAATCGATGCATTTTCCATTCATTTTTTAAATTTTCTCCAGAGTCAGCAGTAATGCTAACTCGAGCAAATATTTTTTCAAAATTTAATTTTTCCTGAGTCAGCACAAATGCTGACTCGAGGAAAATATTTTTCTATTTTTCTCGCAAATGCATTTTTCACCTGAGTCAGCATTTCCGCTGACTCAGGTGGCAATTTCAAAACATTCATGACCTTTCCTAAGGGTTAAGCCCTTGAGGAAGGTCATGGTTCCTTCTTAAAAAGAACCGAAATTTGGTTCATAACATTTCCTCCCCTCTTTAGAAAAGCTTCCCCCTTTTTTTTTTTTTTTTTTTTTTTTTTTTGGGGTTGTGTTTTGTATTAGCAATTCATTTAACTATAACTAACTACTCCTTTACTCCTAGCTTACTGGCAAACTAATTATTATTTCACTCGACAATTACTGTACATACAGTCCTATTCTTGTTGTTTCTATTGGATTTCTAATAACTGATTTTTCGCAATGTTTTTGAGTTTATCATTTCTTACATTTTCTATCTTTGTTACATATTTTTAATTTTACAAATGACAACTTACTATAATTTAATTTACCGTTACTTAAACTTTATTCTTCAAAACTGATTATAATTTAATTTACCATCCTTTAAACTTTATATATTGTCGAATTTAGTTTTTTTTTTGTCTTACATTTTTCCTTTATTTATTTTAGCATTATCTATTTCGTATTTTATATTGATGATTAACTACATAGTTACGTACAATTCTTTGTATGCGTTTACAGGATGAATTACAATTTATATGGTTACAGTATGTTTTATAGTAAGTACTTTACATTATGGATTACAAGTAACGGAGTACAAATTTTGAATTTTAGAATTCCTATTTCTTAATTTATCTTGATGATTATCATAGTTTATTACGTTCATGCCGTCTTATGACTATAAATATTTTATAGTTTTGAAGTATGTGAAGTATTAACGCTACGGTTATGTACAATCTGACAGCTAGTACCTGGTTTTTTATCCTTTATATGTATATTTAAATTGAACCAATTTGTCTTAAGGATGCTTTTGCACAGTTGACCTCTGTACTGAAGTGCGATCACGTTAGGGTACGGGGGTGTTGTCTTCATATTTGATATTGTTCTTTCTGCGTCTTCGTTCATGTAAATTTATTGTTATCCGATGGTAGCTGCTTATGGGATTGAGCACAGAACTGTGACATTGGTTCCCTGACTGGTCTTGTATATTCTCTATCCTAGGCAGTGGGTTTCTCAATTCCTTCCGTTGCTTTATCAACATTGCTGATTTCACCATAGCTTCTGGCCATCAGGTCCTTGTTTTGGGACTGCTAACAATAGGCTTGTCATCTGGCTTCAACTGGTTTCTATGAATTCTTTCTTTTTTTCTTCTTGAGTTTGTTTATATATCTATTTATGGTATTCATTTTTATTATCTCCAATGTTCAAAGTGTTGACTATCCTTTTTATTTAATCCTTATGTAGTTTCGTTATTTAGTTTGCTATTTTATTCCACGTCCAGATTCTCAATTTTCGTTTCCACATTATATTCTTTTTTTTTCATTTCTTTCTCTTTCCTTATCTATATGTATTTTTATATTACATTTTCTATTTCTCATGTATCTAATGCTTCGTTTTAGTGTTTCTTTCCTGTTATTTCTCTCGTTTTACTACCATGTGTTCGTTATTCCGCTAGAATGTGTTCTTTGAAACATTTCACCTACCAAAACGTGCGAGTTTTGGAGAATTAGGTGACCGTCATATTTGCGAGTATGACGTGGAGCGCATTTTGGAACATTTTGACCTACCAAAACGTGCGAGTTTTGGAAACTTAGGTGACTCTTTCCGGCACGCACTGTAGTCGAACCTTTGGTTTCGTGCTCTGTACTCATTTCGAAGAGTTTGTGGAGTTCCGCGCCAGTTTCAAGTAGTTTGACGTTATTGAGGCTTTTTCTTGTCCTTCGTGTTCATTCACGTGCGAAGCTGTTCGACACTCCGCAGTTTGCGAGCCGCGGTGATAGAGTGTCCTTCTTCGATCGTCTCACGTTGGGCAGTTATTTAATCCCATTGCAATAACATCTGCACATCATTATATTGGTAGCCAGGCCTTCTACATAAGTTGTATGTTACAAGTATATCCCTAGTTTTACATATACATCTCCCGTTTACATTTAAATTTGCTTTTTACATTTATATTTCTTTTACATTTATATTTGCCTTTTAAATTTACACGATTATATATGCTTTATAATCTTTTTTCTTTTTTCACTTTTATTTCTTTTTACTCTTTCATTTTTATATTGATATTTGTTACTTTTACATCTCTTAGTTTACTTTCTTTAAACTTGTATTCTATGTCCTATTAATTTCTTATATTTTTTTGGATATATATTTTGTATTCTTTTATTATTTTCTATGAAAAATTCATTTAATATCTCTAAAGAGTCTTAGCCAGTCATTGTTTACTATGTTACCTCTTTTGAATTGTTATTTCTACCATAGATCTATTATTTTAATCTCTAAGCTCTTCTGTTTTTTCTCCTTTACAGTCATAGCAAGTTATAGTTGGCAATGTGATCTCATTAAATATTATTTCTACTAGAGACAATTATATTAATCTTTTCATGTTGCGGAAAAATTTTTTTTTGAATTCGTGCAAAATTGTATATAATGCAAATAAGTAACATGTTTTCAAACTTCACAACGCTTTTTAAAATGGTATACAAAAATACAATTCAACAAATACAAATAAGTAAAATGCTTTAAATTAACATATTCTGCAATGTTTTACCTATCAATAATTTACATATTAATTTAAAATCCTAATATTTTCTATTATTAATTTATAATTTGAGTCGTGAGTCGATCTTTCAAAGCTTTTACTGGTCTCCTTCCCCCTTAAAATCGCCTTCCTCTGTTTTAGCATCAGAATCTGCATCTTCAGGTTATCTGTCTTTTGCTAGCTTCCATCTTCAATTAGGTTGCGTCGTGGCTAGTTGGTTGTAGGTCCGTGGTTGCGGCTGCGCCAAAATGTTATGAATTTTCTTCACTTCTCTTCTTGGAATGTAGACGAATGTAGAATTTCATCTGCAATAAATTTTAAAACGTGTCTAATTGCCTGATAGGTTCTTTCGAACCATGTTCAGGACGCTGGAGGTATGGGGCATTTTGCCCGCTTTACCTCTTCTTTTTGAAGTATAGGCCATTTGGCCGACTTTACTTCATACTGTTGGAGACATAGGGCCTGTGGCCCATGTTATCTCTTGGTGGTCATTTTTGCCTGCCTGGCTACGAGGCCAAGTCAGGTCTTTAAGGGTACATGGCCTAAAAGGCCAAGTTACCCTTGAGTCAAAGAAACACACGTTCTATGAGCCGTATATTTCTAGACTGAATTCTTTTACAAATCAAACCTTAATTTATACTTAAATCTAGCTTACTCACTAATTTTCCCTACTCTTACCTTAATTGTAAAATGGAAATTCCATCGATTGGGTCATTGATCGAATGTTATTGCCGTTGATCGTTCCAATTATTGAAATCGATCAAGTCGTTGACCCAATCGATGCATTTTCCATTCATTTTTTAAATTTTCTCCAGAGTCAGCAGTAATGCTAACTCGAGCAAATATTTTTTCAAAATTTAATTTTTCCTGAGTCAGCACAAATGCTGACTCGAGGAAAATATTTTTCTATTTTTCTCGCAAATGCATTTTTCACCTGAGTCAGCATTTCCGCTGACTCAGGTGGCAATTTCAAAACATTCATGACCTTTCCTAAGGGTTAAGCCCTTGAGGAAGGTCATGGTTCCTTCTTAAAAAGAACCGAAATTTGGTTCATAACATCTGCACAACCTCACTAATAACAGCGAAAACCAGTGGAATAACTGTGGCAATCTGCACAACCTCACTAATAACAGCGAAAACCACTGAAATAACAGTCACAATCTGCAAAGCCTCACTAATAACAGCGAAAACCAGTGAAATAACAGTCACAATCTGCAAAGCCTCACTAATAAAAGCGAAAACCAGTGAAATAACTGTGGCAATCTGCACAACCTCACTAATAACAGCGAAAACCACTGAAATAACAGTCACAATCTGCAAAGCCTCACTAATAACAGCGAAAACCAGTGAAATAACTGTGGCAATCTGCACAACCTCACTAATAACAGCGAAAACCACTGAAATAACAGTCACAATCTGCAAAGCCTCACTAATAACAGCGAAAACCACTGAAATAACAGTCACAATCTGCAAAGCCTCACTAATAACAGCGAAAACCAGTGAAATAACTGTGGCAATCTGCAAAGCCTCACTAATAACAGCGAAAACCAGTGAAATAACTGTGGCAATCTGCACAGCCTCACTAATAACAGCGAAAACCACTGAAATAACAGTCACAATCTGCAAAGCCTCACTAATAACAGCGAAAACCAGTGAAATAACTGTGGCAATCTGCACAACCTCACTAATAACAGCGAAAACCAGTGAAATAACTGTGGCAATCTGCACAACCTCACTAATAACAGCGAAAACCACTGAAATAACAGTCACAATCTGCAAAGCCTCACTAATAACAGCGAAAACCACTGAAATAACAGTCACAATCTGCAAAGCCTCACTAATAACAGCGAAAACCAGTGAAATAACTGTGGCAATCTGCACAACCTCACTAATAACAGCGAAAACCACTGAAATAACAGTCACAATCTGCAAAGCCTCACTAATAACAGCGAAAACCAGTGAAATAACTGTGGCAATCTGCACAACCTCACTAATAACAGCGAAAACCACTGAAATAACAGTCACAATCTGCAAAGCCTCACTAATAACAGCGAAAACCAGTGAAATAACTGTGGCAATCTGCACAACCTCACTAATAACAGCGAAAATCAGTGAAATAACTGTGGCAATCTGCAAAGCCTCACTAATAACAACGAAAACCACTGAAATAACAGTCACAATCTGCAAAGCCTCACTAATAACAGCGAAAACCAGTGAAATAACTGTGGCAATCTGCACAACCTCACTAATAACAGCGAAAACCAGTGAAATAACTGTGGCAATCTGCACAACCTCACTAATAACAGCGAAAACCAGTGAAATAACTGTGGCAATCTGCAAAGCCTCACTAATAACAGCGAAAACCAGTGAAATAACTGTGGCAATCTGCACAACCTCACTAATAACAGCGAAAACCACTGAAATAACAGTCACAATCTGCAAAGCCTCACTAATAACAGCGAAAACCAGTGAAATAACTGTGGCAATCTGCACAACCTCACTAATAACAGCGAAAACCACTGAAATATCAGTCACAATCTGCAAAGCCTCACTAATAACAGCGAAAACCAGTGAAATAACTGTGGCAATCTGCACAACCTCACTAATAACAGCGAAAACCAGTGAAATAACTGTGGCAATCTGCACAACCTCACTAATAACAGCGAAAACCAGTGAAATAACTGTGGCAATCTGCACAACCTCACTAATAACAGCGAAAACCACTGAAATAACAGTCACAATCTGCAAAGCCTCACTAATAACAGCGAAAACCACTGAAATAACTGTGGCAATCTGCACAACCTCACTAATAACAGCGAAAACCACTGAAATAACAGTCACAATCTGCAAAGCCTCACTAATAACAGCGAAAACCAGTGAAATAACTGTGGCAATCTGCACAACCTCACTAATAACAGCGAAAACCACTGAAATAACAGTCACAATCTGCAAAGCCTCACTAATAACAGCGAAAACCAGTGAAATAACTGTGGCAATCTGCACAACCTCACTAATAACAGCGAAAACCACTGAAATAACAGTCACAATCTGCAAAGCCTCACTAATAACAGCGAAAACCAGTGAAATAACTGTGGCAATCTGCAAAGCCTCACTAATAACAGCGAAAACCAGTGAAATAACTGTGGCAATCTGCACAACCTCACTAATAACAGCGAAAACCACTGAAATAACAGTCACAATCTGCAAAGCCTCACTAATAACAGCGAAAACCAGTAAAATAACTGTGGCAATCTGCACAACCTCACTAATAACAGCGAAAACCTGTGAAATAACTGTGGCAATCTGCACAACCTCACTAATAACAGCGAAAACCACTGAAATAACAGTCACAATCTGCAAAGCCTCACTAATAACAGCGAAAACCACTGAAATAACAGTCACAATCTGCAAAGCCTCACTAATAACAGCGAAAACCAGTGAAATAACTGTGGCAATCTGCACAACCTCACTAATAACAGCGA
This sequence comes from Chrysops caecutiens, assembly GCA_963971475.1. NCBI lineage: Eukaryota > Metazoa > Arthropoda > Insecta > Diptera > Tabanidae > Chrysops > Chrysops caecutiens. The sequence continues at coordinate 40,171 of CAXASF010000674.1, read as the reverse complement.
AAACCACTGAAATAACAGTCACAATCTGCAAAGCCTCACTAATAACAGCGAAAACCAGTGAAATAACTGTGGCAATCTGCACAACCTCACTAATAACAGCGAAAACCACTGAAATAACAGTCACAATCTGCAAAGCCTCACTAATAACAGCGAAAACCAGTGAAATAACTGTGGCAATCTGCACAACCTCACTAATAACAGCGAAAACCAGTGAAATAACTGTGGCAATCTGCAAAGCCTCACTAATAACAGCGAAAACCACTGAAATAACAGTCACAATCTGCAAAGCCTCACTAATAACAGCGAAAACCAGTGAAATAACTGTGGCAATCTGCACAACCTCACTAATAACAGCGAAAACCACTGAAATAACAGTCACAATCTGCAAAGCCTCACTAATAACAGCGAAAACCAGTGAAATAACTGTGGCAATCTGCACAACCTCACTAATAACAGCGAAAACCACTGAAATAACAGTCACAATCTGCAAAGCCTCACTAATAACAGCGAAAACCAGTGAAATAACTGTGGCAATCTGCAAAGCCTCACTAATAACAGCGAAAACCAGTGAAATAACTGTGGCAATCTGCACAACCTCACTAATAACAGCGAAAACCACTGAAATAACAGTCACAATCTGCAAAGCCTCACTAATAACAGCGAAAACCAGTGAAATAACTGTGGCAATCTGCACAACCTCACTAATAACAGCGAAAACCACTGAAATAACAGTCACAATCTGCAAAGCCTCACTAATAACAGCGAAAACCAGTGAAATAACTGTGGCAATCTGCACAACCTCACTAATAACAGCGAAAACCACTGAAATAACAGTCACAATCTGCAAAGCCTCACTAATAACAGCGAAAACCAGTGAAATAACTGTGGCAATCTGCACAACCTCACTAATAACAGCGAAAATCACTGAAATAACAGTCACAATCTGCAAAGCCTCACTAATAACAGCAAAAACCAGTGAAATAACTGTGGCAATCTGCACAACCTCACTAATAACAGCGAAAACCACTGAAATAACAGTCACAATCTGCAAAGCCTCACTAATAACAGCGAAAACCAGTGAAATAACTGTGGCAATCTGCAAAGCCTCACTAATAACAGCGAAAACCAGTGAAATAACTGTGGCAATCTGCACAACCTCACTAATAACAGCGAAAACCACTGAAATAACAGTCACAATCTGCAAAGCCTCACTAATAACAGCGAAAACCAGTGAAATAACTGTGGCAATCTGCAAAGCCTCACTAATAACAGCGAAAACCAGTGAAATAACTGTGGCAATCTGCACAACCTCACTAATAACAGCGAAAACCACTGAAATAACAGTCACAATCTGCAAAGCCTCACTAATAACAGCGAAAACCAGTGAAATAACTGTGGCAATCTGCACAACCTCACTAATAACAGCGAAAACCACTGAAATAACAGTCACAATCTGCAAAGCCTCACTAATAACAGCGAAAACCAGTGAAATAACTGTGGCAATCTGCACAACCTCACTAATAACAGCGAAAACCACTGAAATAACAGTCACAATCTGCAAAGCCTCACTAATAACAGCGAAAACCAGTGAAATAACTGTGGCAATCTGCATAGCCTCACTAATAACAGCGAAAACCAGTGAAATAACTGTGGCAATCTGCACAACCTCACTAATAACAGCGAAAACCACTGAAATAACAGTCACAATCTGCAAAGCCTCACTAATAACAGCGAAAACCAGTGAAATAACTGTGGCAATCTGCACAACCTCACTAATAACAGCGAAAACCAGTGAAATAACTGTGGCAATCTGCACAACCTCACTAATAACAGCGAAAACCACTGAAATAACAGTCACAATCTGCAAAGCCTCACTAATAACAGCGAAAACCACTGAAATAACAGTCACAATCTGCAAAGCCTCACTAATAACAGCGAAAACCAGTGAAATAACTGTGGCAATCTGCACAACCTCACTAATAACAGCGAAAACCACTGAAATAACAGTCAGAATCTGCAAAGCCTCACTAATAACAGCGAAAACCAGTGAAATAACTGTGGCAATCTGCACAACCTCACTAATAACAGCGAAAACCAGTGAAATAACTGTGGCAATCTGCACAACCTCACTAATAACAGCGAAAACCACTGAAATAACAGTCACAATCTGCAAAGCCTCACTAATAACAGCGAAAACCACTGAAATAACAGTCACAATCTGCAAAGCCTCACTAATAACAGCGAAAACCAGTGAAATAACTGTGGCAATCTGCACAACCTCACTAATAACAGCGAAAACCACTGAAATAACAGTCACAATCTGCAAAGCCTCACTAATAACAGCGAAAACCAGTGAAATAACTGTGGCAATCTGCACAACCTCACTAATAACAGCGAAAACCACTGAAATAACAGTCACAATCTGCAAAGCCTCACTAATAACAGCGAAAACCAGTGAAATAACTGTGGCAATCTGCAAAGCCTCACTAATAACAGCGAAAACCAGTGAAATAACTGTGGCAATCTGCACAACCTCACTAATAACAGCGAAAACCACTGAAATAACAGTCACAATCTGCAAAGCCTCACTAATAACAGCGAAAACCAGTGAAATAACTGTGGCAATCTGCACAACCTCACTAATAACAGTGAAAACCACTGAAATAACAGTCACAATCTGCAAAGCCTCACTAATAACAGCGAAAACCAGTGAAATAACTGTGGCAATCTGCACAACCTCACTAATAACAGCGAAAACCACTGAAATAACAGTCACAATCTGCAAAGCCTCGCTAATAACAGCGAAAACCAGTGAAATAACTGTGGCAATCTGCACAACCTCACTAATAACAGCGAAAACCACTGAAATAACAGTCACAATCTGCAAAGCCTCACTAATAACAGCGAAAACCAGTGAAATAACTGTGGCAATCTGCACAACCTCACTAATAACAGCGAAAACCACTGAAATAACAGTCACAATCTGCAAAGCCTCACTAATAACAGCGAAAACCAGTGAAATAACTGTGGCAATCTGCAAAGCCTCACTAATAACAGCGAAAACCAGTGAAATAACTGTGGCAATCTGTACAACCTCACTAATAACAGCGAAAACCACTGAAATAACAGTCACAATCTGCAAAGCCTCACTAATAACAGCGAAAACCAGTGAAATAACTGTGGCAATCTGCACAACCTCACTAATAACAGCGAAAACCACTGAAATAACAGTCACAATCTGCAAAGCCTCACTAATAACAGCGAAAACCAGTGAAATAACTGTGGCAATCTGCACAACCTCACTAATAACAGCGAAAACCACTGAAATAACAGTCACAATCTGCAAAGCCTCACTAATAACAGCGAAAACCAGTGAAATAACTGTGGCAATCTGCACAACCTCACTAATAACAGCGAAAACCACTGAAATAACAGTCACAATCTGCAAAGCCTCACTAATAACAGCGAAAACCACTGAAATAACAGTCACAATCTGCAAAGCCTCACTAATAACAGCGAAAACCAGTGAATTAACTGTGGCAATCTGCACAACCTCACTAATAACAGCGAAAACCACTGAAATAACTGTGGCAATCTGCACAACCTCACTAATAACAGCGAAAACCACTGAAATAACAGTCACAATCTGCAAAGCCTCACTAATAACAGCGAAAACCAGTGAAATAACTGTGGCAATCTGCAAAGCCTCACTAATAACAGCGAAAACCACTGAAATAACAGTCACAATCTGCAAAGCCTCACTAATAACAGCGAAAACCAGTGAAATAACTGTGGCAATCTGCACAACCTCACTAATAACAGCGAAAACACTGAAATAACAGTCACAATCTGCAAAGCCTCACTAATAACAGCGAAAACCAGTGAAATAACTGTGGCAATCTGCAAAGCCTCACTAATAACAGCGAAAACCAGTGAAATAACAGTCACAATCTGCAAAGCCTCACTAATAACAGCGAAAACCAGTGAAATAACTGTGGCAATCTGCACAACCTCACTAATAACAGCGAAAACCAGTGAAATAACTGTGGCAATCTGCACAACCTCACTAATAACAGCGAAAACCACTGAAATAACAGTCACAATCTGCAAAGCCTCACTAATAACAGCGAAAACCAGTGAAATAACTGTGGCAATCTGCACAACCTCACTAATAACAGCGAAAACCACTGAAATAACAGTCACAATCTGCAAAGCCTCACTAATAACAGCGAAAACCAGTGAAATAACTGTGGCAATCTGCAAAGCCTCACTAATAACAGCGAAAACCAGTGAAATAACTGTGGCAATCTGCACAACCTCACTAATAACAGCGAAAACCACTGAAATAACAGTCACAATCTGCAAAGCCTCACTAATAACAGCGAAAACCACTGAAATAACAGTCACAATCTGCAAAGCCTCACTAATAACAGCGAAAACCAGTGAAATAACTGTGGCAATCTGCACAACCTCACTAATAACAGCGAAAACCACTGAAATAACAGTCACAATCTGCAAAGCCTCACTAATAACAGCGAAAACCAGTGAAATAACTGTGGCAATCTGCACAACCTCACTAATAACAGCGAAAACCACTGAAATAACAGTCACAATCTGCAAAGCCTCACTAATAACAGCGAAAACCACTGAAATAACTGTGGCAATCTGCACAACCTCACTAATAACAGCGAAAACCACTGAAATAACAGTCACAATCTGCAAAGCCTCGCTAATAACAGCGAAAACCAGTGAAATAACTGTGGCAATCTGCACAACTTCACTAATAACAGCGAAAACCACTGAAATAACAGTCACAATCTGCAAAGCCTCACTAATAACAGCGAAAACCAGTGAAATAACTGTGGCAATCTGCAAAGCCTCACTAATAACAGCGAAAACCACTGAAATAACAGTCACAATCTGCAAAGCCTCACTAATAACAGCGAAAACCAGTGAAATAACTGTGGCAATCTGCACAACCTCACTAATAACAGCGAAAACCACTGAAATAACAGTCACAATCTGCAAAGCCTCACTAATAACAGCGAAAACCAGTGAAATAACTGTGGCAATCTGCACAACCTCACTAATAACAGCGAAAACCAGTGAAATAACAGTCACAATCTGCAAAGCCTCACTAATAACAGCGAAAACCAGTGAAATAACTGTGGCAATCTGCAAAGCCTCACTAATAACAGCGAAAACCAGTGAAATAACTGTGGCAATCTGCAAAGCCTCACTAATAACAGCGAAAACCACTGAAATAACAGTCACAATCTGCAAAGCCTCACTAATAACAGCGAAAACCAGTGAAATAACTGTGGCAATCTGCACAACCTCACTAATAACAGCGAAAACCACTGAAATAACAGTCACAATCTGCAAAGCCTCACTAATAACAGCGAAAACCACTGAAATAACAGTCACAATCTGCAAAGCCTCACTAATAACAGCGAAAACCAGTGAAATAACTGTGGCAATCTGCACAACCTCACTAATAACAGCGAAAACCACTGAAATAACAGTCACAATCTGCAAAGCCTCACTAATAACAGCGAAAACCTCTGAAATAACTGTGGCAATCTGCACAACCTCACTAATAACAGCGAAAACCACTGAAATAACAGTCACAATCTGCAAAGCCTCACTAATAACAGCGAAAACCACTGAAATAACTGTGGCAATCTGCACAACCTAACTAATAACAGCGAAAACCACTGAAATAACAGTCACAATCTGCAAAGCCTCACTAATAACAGCGAAAACCACTGAAATAACAGTCACAATCTGCAAAGCCTCACTAATAACAGCGAAAACCAGTGAAATAACTGTGGCAATCTGCACAACCTCGCTAATAACAGCGAAAACCAGTGAAATAACTGTGGCAATCTGCACAACCTCACTAATAACAGCGAAAACCACTGAAATAACAGTCACAATCTGCAAAGCCTCACTAATAACAGCGAAAACCAGTGAAATAACTGTGGCAATCTGCACAACCTCACTAATAACAGCGAAAACCAGTGAAATAACTGTGGCAATCTGCACAACCTCACTAATAACAGCGAAAACCACTGAAATAACAGTCACAATCTGCAAAGCCTCACTAATAACAGCGAAAACCACTGAAATAACAGTCACAATCTGCAAAGCCTCACTAATAACAGCGAAAACCAGTGAAATAACTGTGGCAATCTGCACAACCTCACTAATAACAGCGAAAACCACTGAAATAACAGTCACAATCTGCAAAGCCTCACTAATAACAGCGAAAACCAGTGAAATAACTGTGGCAATCTGCACAACCTCACTAATAACAGCGAAAACCACTGAAATAACAGTCACAATCTGCAAAGCCTCACTAATAACAGCGAAAACCAGTGAAATAACTGTGGCAATCTGCAAAGCCTCACTAATAACAGCGAAAACCAGTGAAATAACTGTGGCAATCTGCACAACCTCACTAATAACAGCGAAAACCACTGAAATAACAGTCACAATCTGCAAAGCCTCACTAATAACAGCGAAAACCAGTGAAATAACTGTGGCAATCTGCACAACCTCACTAATAACAGTGAAAACCACTGAAATAACAGTCACAATCTGCAAAGCCTCACTAATAACAGCGAAAACCAGTGAAATAACTGTGGCAATCTGCACAACCTCACTAATAACAGCGAAAACCACTGAAATAACAGTCACAATCTGCAAAGCCTCGCTAATAACAGCGAAAACCAGTGAAATAACTGTGGCAATCTGCACAACCTCACTAATAACAGCGAAAACCTTTGAAATAACAGTCACAATCTGCAAAGCCTCACTAATAACAGCGAAAACCAGTGAAATAACTGTGGCAATCTGCACAACCTCACTAATAACAGCGAAAACCACTGAAATAACAGTCACAATCTGCAAAGCCTCACTAATAACAGCGAAAACCAGTGAAATAACTGTGGCAATCTGCAAAGCCTCACTAATAACAGCGAAAACCAGTGAAATAACTGTGGCAATCTGTACAACCTCACTAATAACAGCGAAAACCACTGAAATAACAGTCACAATCTGCAAAGCCTCACTAATAACAGCGAAAACCAGTGAAATAACTGTGGCAATCTGCACAACCTCACTAATAACAGCGAAAACCACTGAAATAACAGTCACAATCTGCAAAGCCTCACTAATAACAGCGTAAACCAGTGAAATAACTGTGGCAATCTGCACAACCTCACTAATAACAGCGAAAACCACTGAAATAACAGTCACAATCTGCAAAGCCTCACTAATAACAGCGAAAACCAGTGAAATAACTGTGGCAATCTGCACAACCTCACTAATAACAGCGAAAACCACTGAAATAACAGTCACAATCTGCAAAGCCTCACTAATAACAGCGAAAACCACTGAAATAACAGTCACAATCTGCAAAGCCTCACTAATAACAGCGAAAACCAGTGAAATAACTGTGGCAATCTGCACAACCTCACTAATAACAGCGAAAACCACTGAAATAACTGTGGCAATCTGCACAACCTCACTAATAACAGCGAAAACCACTGAAATAACAGTCACAATCTGCAAAGCCTCACTAATAACAGCGAAAACCAGTGAAATAACTGTGGCAATCTGCAAAGCCTCACTAATAACAGCGAAAACCACTGAAATAACAGTCACAATCTGCAAAGCCTCACTAATAACAGCGAAAACCAGTGAAATAACTGTGGCAATCTGCACAACCTCACTAATAACAGCGAAAACCACTGAAATAACAGTCACAATCTGCAAAGCCTCACTAATAACGGCGAAAACCAGTGAAATAACTGTGGCAATCTGCAAAGCCTCACTAATAACAGCGAAAACCAGTGAAATAACAGTCACAATCTGCAAAGCCTCACTAATAACAGCGAAAACCAGTGAAATAACTGTGGCAATCTGCACAACCTCACTAATAACAGCGAAAACCAGTGAAATAATTGTGGCAATCTGCACAACCTCACTAATAACAGCGAAAACCACTGAAATAACAGTCACAATCTGCAAAGCCTCACTAATAACAGCGAAAACCAGTGAAATAACTGTGGCAATCTGCACAACCTCACTAATAACAGCGAAAACCACTGAAATAACAGTCACAATCTGCAAAGCCTCACTAATAACAGCGAAAACCAGTGAAATAACTGTGGCAATCTGCAAAGCCTCACTAATAACAGCGAAAACCAGTGAAATAACTGTGGCAATCTGCACAACCTCACTAATAACAGCGAAAACCACTGAAATAACAGTCACAATCTGCAAAGCCTCACTAATAACAGCGAAAACCACTGAAATAACAGTCACAATCTGCAAAGCCTCACTAATAACAGCGAAAACCAGTGAAATAACTGTGGCAATCTGCACAACCTCACTAATAACAGCGAAAACCACTGAAATAACAGTCACAATCTGCAAAGCCTCACTAATAACAGCGAAAACCAGTGAAATAACTGTGGCAATCTGCACAACCTCACTAATAACAGCGAAAACCACTGAAATAACAGTCACAATCTGCAAAGCCTCACTAATAACAGCGAAAACCACTGAAATAACTGTGGCAATCTGCACAACCTCACTAATAACAGCGAAAACCACTGAAATAACAGTCACAATCTGCAAAGCCTCACTAATAACAGCGAAAACCAGTGAAATAACTGTGGCAATCTGCACAACCTCACTAATAACAGCGAAAACCACTGAAATAACAGTCACAATCTGCAAAGCCTCACTAATAACAGCGAAAACCAGTGAAATAACTGTGGCAATCTGCAAAGCCTCACTAATAACAGCGAAAACCACTGAAATAACAGTCACAATCTGCAAAGCCTCACTAATAACAGCGAAAACCAGTGAAATAACTGTGGCAATCTGCACAACCTCACTAATAACAGCGAAAACCACTGAAATAACAGTCACAATCTGCAAAGCCTCACTAATAACAGCGAAAACCAGTGAAATAACTGTGGCAATCTGCACAACCTCACTAATAACAGCGAAAACCAGTGAAATAACAGTCACAATCTGCAAAGCCTCACTAATAACAGCGAAAACCAGTGAAATAACTGTGGCAATCTGCAAAGCCTCACTAATAACAGCGAAAACCAGTGAAATAACTGTGGCAATCTGCAAAGCCTCACTAATAACAGCGAAAACCACTGAAATAACAGTCACAATCTGCAAAGCCTCACTAATAACAGCGAAAACCAGTGAAATAACTGTGGCAATCTGCACAACCTCACTAATAACAGCGAAAACCACTGAAATAACAGTCACAATCTGCAAAGCCTCACTAATAACAGCGAAAACCACTGAAATAACAGTCACAATCTGCAAAGCCTCACTAATAACAGCGAAAACCAGTGAAATAACTGTGGCAATCTGCACAACCTCACTAATAACAGCGAAAACCACTGAAATAACAGTCACAATCTGCAAAGCCTCACTAATAACAGCGAAAACCACTGAAATAACTGTGGCAATCTGCACAACCTCACTAATAACAGCGAAAACCACTGAAATAACAGTCACAATCTGCAAAGCCTCACTAATAACAGCGAAAACCACTGAAATAACTGTGGCAATCTGCACAACCTAACTAATAACAGCGAAAACCACTGAAATAACAGTCACAATCTGCAAAGCCTCACTAATAACAGCGAAAACCACTGAAATAACAGTCACAATCTGCAAAGCCTCACTAATAACAGCGAAAACCAGTGAAATAACTGTGGCAATCTGCACAACCTCACTAATAACAGCGAAAACCAGTGAAATAACTGTGGCAATCTGCACAACCTCACTAATAACAGCGAAAACCACTGAAATAACAGTCACAATCTGCAAAGCCTCACTAATAACAGCGAAAACCAGTGAAATAACTGTGGCAATCTGCAAAGCCTCACTAATAACAGCGAAAACCAGTGAAATAACTGTGGCAATCTGCACAACCTCACTAATAACAGCGAAAACCACTGAAATAACAGTCACAATCTGCAAAGCCTCACTAATAACAGCGAAAACCAGTGAAATAACTGTGGCAATCTGCACAACCTCACTAATAACAGCGAAAACCAGTGAAATAACTGTGGCAATCTGCACAACCTCACTAATAACAGCGAAAACCACTGAAATAACAGTCACAATCTGCAAAGCCTCACTAATAACAGCGAAAACCAGTGAAATAACTGTGGCAATCTGCACAACCTCACTAATAACAGCGAAAACCAGTGAAATAACTGTGGCAATCTGCACAACCTCACTAATAAAGCGAAAACCAGTGAAATAACTGTGGCAATCTGCACAACCTCACTAATAACAGCGAAAACCACTGAAATAACAGTCACAATCTGCAAAGCCTCACTAATAACAGCGAAACCACTGAAATAACAGTCACAATCTGCAAAGCCTCACTAATAACAGCGAAAACCAGTGAAATAACTGTGGCAATCTGCAAAGCCTCACTAATAACAGCGAAAACCAGTGAATAACTGTGGCAATCTGCACAACCTCACTAATAACAGCGAAAACCACTGAAATAACAGTCACAATCTGCAAAGCCTCACTAATAACAGCGAAAACCAGTGAAATAACTGTGGCAATCTGCACAACCTCACTAATAACAGCGAAAAACCACTGAATAACAGTCACAATCTGCAAAGCCTCACTAATAACAGCGAAAACCAGTGAAATAACTGTGGCAATCTGCACAACCTCACTAATAACAGCGAAAACCACTGAAATAACAGTCACAATCTGCAAAGCCTCACTAATAACAGCGAAAACCAGTGAAATAACTGTGGCAATCTGCACAACCTCACTAATAACAGCGAAAACCACTGAAATAACAGTCACAATCTGCAAAGCCTCACTAATAACAGCGAAAACCAGTGAAATAACTGTGGCAATCTGCACAACCTCACTAATAACAGCGAAAACCACTGAAATAACAGTCACAATCTGCAAAGCCTCACTAATAACAGCGAAAACCAGTGAAATAACTGTGGCAATCTGCAAAGCCTCACTAATAACAGCGAAAACCACTGAAATAACAGTGCAATCTGCACAAGCCTCACTAATAACAGCGAAAACCACTGAAATAACAGTCACAATCTGCAAAGCCTCACTAATAACAGCGAAAACCAGTGAAATAACTGTGGCAATCTGCACAACCTCACTAATAACAGCGAAAACCACTGAAATAACAGTCACAATCTGCAAAGCCTCACTAATAACAGCGAAAACCAGTGAAATAACTGTGGCAATCTGCACAACCTCACTAATAACAGCGAAAACCAGTGAAATAACTGTGGCAATCTGCACAACCTCACTAATAACAGCGAAAACCACTGAAATAACAGTCACAATCTGCAAAGCCTCACTAATAACAGCGAAAACCAGTGAAATAACTGTGGCAATCTGCACAACCTCACTAATAACAGCGAAAACCACTGAAATAACAGTCACAATCTGCAAAGCCTCACTAATAACAGCGAAAACCAGTGAAATAACTGTGGCAATCTGCAAAGCCTCACTAATAACAGCGAAAACCAGTGAAATAACTGTGGCAATCTGCACAACCTCACTAATAACAGCGAAAACCAGTGAAATAACTGTGGCAATCTGCACAACCTCACTAATAACAGCGAAAACCACTGAAATAACAGTCACAATCTCTGCAAAGCCTCACTAATAACAGCGAAAACCATGAAATAACTGTGGCAATCTGCACAACCTCACTAATAACAGCGAAAACCAGTGAAATAACTGTGGCAATCTGCACAACCTCACTAATAACAGCGAAAACCACTGAAATAACAGTCACAATCTGCAAAGCCTCACTAATAACAGCGAAAACCAGTGAAATAACTGTGGCAATCTGCACAACCTCACTAATAACAGCGAAAACCACTGAAATAACAGTCACAATCTGCAAAGCCTCACTAATAACAGCGAAAACCAGTGAAATAACTGTGCAATCTGCAAAGCCTCACTAATAACAGCGAAAAACCACTGAAATAACAGTCACAATCTGCAAAGCCTCACTAATACAGCGAAAACCAGTGAAATAACTGTGGCAATCTGCACAACCTCACTAATAACAGCGAAAACCACTGAAATAACAGTCACAATCTGCAAAGCCTCACTAATAACAGCGAAAACCAGTGAAATAACTGTGGCAATCTGCAAAGCCTCACTAATAACAGCGAAAACCAGTGAAATAACTGTGGCAATCTGCACAACCTCACTAATAACAGCGAAAAACCAGTGAAATAACTGTGGCAAATCTGCACAACCTCACTAATAACAGCGAAAACCACTGAAATAACAGTCACAATCTGCAAAGCCTCACTAATAACAGCGAAAACCAGTGAAATAACTGTGGCAATCTGCACAACCTCACTAATAACAGCGAAAACCAGTGAAATAACTGTGCAATCTGCACAAGCCTCACTAATAACAGCGAAAACCAGTGAAATAACTGTGGCAATCTGCACAACCTCACTAATAACAGCGAAAACCACTGAAATAACAGTCACAATCTGCAAAGCCTCACTAATAACAGCGAAAACCAGTGAAATAACTGTGGCAATCTGCACAACCTCACTAATAACAGCGAAAACCAGTGAAATAACAGTCACAATCTGCAAAGCCTCACTAATAACAGCGAAAACCAGTGAAATAACTGTGGCAATCTGCACAAGCCTCACTAATAACAGCGAAAACCACTGAAATAACAGTCACAATCTGCAAAGCCTCACTAATAACAGCGAAAACCAGTGAAATAACTGTGGCAATCTGCACAACCTCACTAAGAACAGCGAAAACCACTGAAATAACAGTCACAATCTGCAAAGCCTCACTAATAACAGCGAAAACCAGTGAAATAACTGTGGCAATCTGCACAACCTCACTAATAACAGCGAAAACCAGTGAAATAACAGTCACAATCTGCAAAGCCTCACTAATAACAGCGAAAACCAGTGAAATAACTGTGCAATCTGCAAAGCCTCACTAATAACAGCGAAAACCAGTGAAATAACTGTGGCAATCTGCACAACCTCACTAATAACAGCGAAAACCACTGAAATAACAGTCACAATCTGCAAAGCCTCACTAATAACAGCGAAAACCAGTGAAATAACTGTGGCAATCTGCACAACCTCACTAATAACAGCGAAAACCACTGAAATAACAGTCACAATCTGCAAAGCCTCACTAATAACAGCGAAAACCACTGAAATAACAGTCACAATCTGCAAAGCCTCACTAATAACAGCGAAAACCAGTGAAATAACTGTGGCAATCTGCACAACCTCACTAATAACAGCGAAAACCACTGAAATAACAGTCACAATCTGCAAAGCCTCACTAATAACAGCGAAAACCACTGAAATAACTGTGGCAATCTGCACAACCTCACTAATAACAGCGAAAACCAGTGAAATAACTGTGGCAATCTGCACAACCTCACTAATAACAGCGAAAACCACTGAAATAACAGTCACAATCTGCAAAGCCTCACTAATAACAGCGAAAACCACTGAAATAACTGTGGCAATCTGCACAACCTCACTAATAACAGCGAAAACCACTGAAATACAGTCACAATCTGCAAAGCCTCACTAATAACAGCGAAAACCAGTGAAATAACTGTGGCAATCTGCACAACCTCACTAATAACAGCGAAAACCAGTGAAATAACTGTGGCAATCTGCACAACCTCACTAATAACAGCGAAAACCACTGAAATAACAGTCACAATCTGCAAAGCCTCACTAATAACAGCGAAAACCAGTGAAATAACTGTGGCAATCTGCACAACCTCACTAATAACAGCGAAAAACCACTGAAATAACAGTCACAATCTGCAAAGCCTCACTAATAACAGCGAAAACCAGTGAAATAACTGTGGCAATCTGCACAACCTCACTAATAACAGCGAAAACCACTGAAATAACAGTCACAATCTGCAAAGCCTCACTAATAACAGCGAAAACCAGTGAAATAACTGTGGCAATCTGCCAACCTCACTAATAACAGCGAAAACCAGTGAAATAACTGTGGCAATCTGCAACGACCTCACTAATAACAGCGAAAACCAGTGAAATAACTGTGGCAATCTGCACAACCTCACTAATAACAGCGAAAACCAGTGAAATAACTGTGGCAATCTGCACAACCTCACTAATAACAGCGAAAACCAGTGAAATAACTGTGGCAATCTGCACAACCTTACTAATAACAGCGAAAACCACTGAAATAACAGTCACAATCTGCAAAGCCTCACTAATAACAGCGAAAACCAGTGAAATAACTGTGGCAATCTGCACACCTCACTAATAACAGCGAAAACCACTGAAATAACAGTCACAATCTGCAAAGCCTCACTAATAACAGCGAAAACCAGTGAAATAACTGTGTGGCAATCTGCACAACCTCACTAATAACAGCGAAAACCAGTGAAATAACTGTGGCAATCTGCACAACCTCACTAATAACAGCGAAAACCACTGAAATAACAGTCACAATCTGCAAAGCCTCACTAATAACAGCGAAAACCAGTGAAATAACTGTGGCAATCTGCACAACCTCACTAATAACAGCGAAAACCACTGAAATAACAGTCACAATCTGCAAAGCCTCACTAATAACAGCGAAAACCAGTGAAATAACTGTGGCAATCTGCACAACCTCACTAATAACAGCGAAAACCACTGAAATAACAGTCACAATCTGCAAAGCCTCACTAATAACAGCGAAAACCAGTGAAATAACTGTGGCAATCTGCACAACCTCACTAATAACAGCGAAAACCACTGAAATAACAGTCACAATCTGCAAAGCCTCACTAATGACAGCGAAAACCAGTGAAATAACTGTGGCAATCTGCACAACCTCACTAATAACAGCGAAAACCACTGAAATAACAGTCACAATCTGCAAAGCCTCACTAATAACAGCGAAAACCAGTGAAATAACTGTGGCAATCTGCACAACCTCACTAATAACAGCGAAAACCACTGAAATAACAGTCACAATCTGCAAAGCCTCACTAATAACAGCGAAAACCAGTGAAATAACTGTGGCAATCTGCACAACCTCACTAATAACAGCGAAAACCACTGAAATAACAGTCACAATCTGCAAAGCCTCACTAATAACAGCGAAAACCAGTGAAATAACTGTGGCAATCTGCACAACCTCACTAATAACAGCGAAAACCAGTGAAATAACTGTGGCAATCTGCACAACCTCACTAATAACAGCGAAAACCAGTGAAATAACTGTGGCAATCTGCACAACCTTACTAATAACAGCGAAAACCACTGAAATAACAGTCACAATCTGCAAAGCCTCACTAATAACAGCGAAAACCAGTGAAATAACTGTGGCAATCTGCACAACCTCACTAATAACAGCGAAAACCACTGAAATAACAGTCACAATCTGCAAAGCCTCACTAATAACAGCGAAAACCAGTGAAATAACTGTGGCAATCTGCACAACCTCACTAATAACAGCGAAAACCACTGAAATAACTGTCACAATCTGCAAAGCCTCACTAATAACAGCGAAAACCAGTGAAATAACTGTGGCAATCTGCACAACCTCACTAATAACAGCGAAAACCACTGAAATAACAGTCACAATCTGCAAAGCCTCACTAATAACAGCGAAAACCAGTGAAATAACTGTGGCAATCTGCACAACCTCACTAATAACAGCGAAAACCACTGAAATAACAGTCACAATCTGCAAAGCCTCACTAATAACAGCGAAAACCAGTGAAATAACTGTGGCAATCTGCACAACCTCACTAATAACAACGAAAACCACTGAAATAACAGTCACAATCTGCAAAGCCTCACTAATAACAGCGAAAACCAGTGAAATAACTGTGGCAATCTGCACAACCTCACTAATAACAGCGAAAACCAGTGAAATAACTGTGGCAATCTGCACAACCTCACTAATAACAGCGAAAACCACTGAAATAACAGTCACAATCTGCAAAGCCTCACTAATAACAGCGAAAACCAGTGAAATAACTGTGGCAATCTGCACAACCTCAATAATAACAGCGAAAACCACTGAAATAACAGTCACAATCTGCAAAGCCTCACTAATAACAGCGAAAACCAGTGAAATAACTGTGGCAATCTGCACAACCTCACTAATAACAGCGAAAACCACTGAAATAACAGTCACAATCTGCAAAGCCTCACTAATAACAGCGAAAACCAGTGAAATAACTGTGGCAATCTGCACAACCTCACTAATAACAGCGAAAACCAGTGAAATAACTGTGGCAATCTGCACAACCTCACTAATAACAGCGAAAACCACTGAAATAACAGTCACAATCTGCAAAGCCTCACTAATAACAGCGAAAACCACTGAAATAACAGTCACAATCTGCAAAGCCTCACTAATAACAGCGAAAACCAGTGAAATAACTGTGGCAATCTGCACAACCTCACTAATAACAGCGAAAACCACTGAAATAACAGTCACAATCTGCAAAGCCTCACTAATAACAGCGAAAACCAGTGAAATAACTGTGGCAATCTGCACAACCTCACTAATAACAGCGAAAACCAGTGAAATAACTGTGGCAATCTGCACAACCTCACTAATAACAGCGAAAACCAGTGAAATAACTGTGGCAATCTGCACAACCTCACTAATAACAGCGAAAACCACTGAAATAACAGTCACAATCTGCAAAGCCTCACTAATAACAGCGAAAACCAGTGAAATAACTGTGGCAATCTGCACAACCTCACTAATAACAGCGAAAACCACTGAAATAACAGTCACAATCTGCAAAGCCTCACTAATAACAGCGAAAACCAGTGAAATAACTGTGGCAATCTGCACAACCTCACTAATAACAGCGAAAACCACTGAAATAACAGTCACAATCTGCAAAGCCTCACTAATAACAGCGAAAACCAGTGAAATAACTGTGGCAATCTGCACAACCTCACTAATAACAGCGAAAACCACTGAAATAACAGTCACAATCTGCAAAGCCTCACTAATAACAGCGAAAACCAGTGAAATAACAGTCACAATCTGCAAAGCCTCACTAATAACAGCGAAAACCAGTGAAATAACTGTGGCAATCTGCAAAGCCTCACTAATAACAGCGAAAACCAGTGAAATAACAGTCACAATCTGCAAAGCCTCACTTATAACAGCGAAAACCAGTGAAATAACTGTGGCAATCTGCACAACCTCACTAATAACAGCGAAAACCAGTGAAATAACAGTCACAATCTGCAAAGCCTCACTAATAACAGCGAAAACCAGTGAAATAACTGTGGCAATCTGCACAACCTCACTAATAACAGCGAAAACCACTGAAATAACAGTCACAATCTGCAAAGCCTCACTAATAACAGCGAAAACCAGTGAAATAACTGTGGCAATCTGCACAACCTCACTAATAACAGCGAAAACCACTGAAATAACAGTCACAATCTGCAAAGCCTCACTAATAACAGCGAAAACCACTGAAATAACAGTCACAATCTGCAAAGCCTCACTAATAACAGCGAAAACCAGTGAAATAACTGTGGCAATCTGCACAACCTCACTAATAACAGCGAAAACCACTGAAATAACAGTCACAATCTGCAAAGCCTCACTAATAACAGCGAAAACCAGTGAAATAACTGTGGCAATTTGCACAACCTCACTAATAACAGCGAAAACCAGTGAAATCTGCAGCGAAAACCACTGAAATAACAGTCACAATCTGCAAAGCCTCACTAATAACAGCGAAAACCAGTGAAATAACTGTGGCAATCTGCAAAGCCTCACTAATAACAGCGAAAACCAGTGAAATAACAGTCACAATCTGCAAAGCCTCACTAATAACAGCGAAAACCAGTGAAATAACTGTGGCAATCTGCACAACCTCACTAATAACAGCGAAAACCAGTGAAATAACTGTGGCAATCTGCACAACCTCACTAATAACAGCGAAAACCACTGAAATAACAGTCACAATCTGCAAAGCCTCACTAATAACAGCGAAAACCAGTGAAATAACTGTGGCAATCTGCACAACCTCACTAATAACAGCGAAAACCAGTGAAATAACTGTGGCAATCTGCACAACCTCACTAATAACAGCGAAAACCACTGAAATAACAGACACAATCTGCAAAGCCTCACTAATAACAGCGAAAACCAGTGAAATAACTGTGGCAATCTGCACAACCTCACTAATAACAGCGAAAACCAGTGAAATAACTGTGGCAATCTGCACAACCTCACTAATAACAGCGAAAACCACTGAAATAACAGTCACAATCTGCAAAGCCTCACTAATAACAGCGAAAACCAGTGAAATAACTGTGGCAATCTGCACAACCTCACTAATAACAGCGAAAACCAGTGAAATAACTGTGGCAATCTGCACAACCTCACTAATAACAGCGAAAACCACTGAAATAACAGTCACAATCTGCAAAGCCTCACTAATAACAGCGAAAACCAGTGAAATAACTGTGGCAATTTGCACAACCTCACTAATAACAGCGAAAACCAGTGAAATAACAGTCACAATCTGCAAAGCCTCACTAATAACAGCGAAAACCAGTGAAATAACTGTGGCAATCTGCACAACCTCACTAATAACAGCGAAAACCAGTGAAATAACTGTGGCAATCTGCACAACCTCACTAATAACAGCGAAAACCACTGAAATAACAGTCACAATCTGCAAAGCCTCACTAATAACAGCGAAAACCAGTGAAATAACTGTGGCAATCTGCACAACCTCACTAATAACAGCGAAAACCACTGAAATAATTGCGATCTGGTAATGTCTTTTCCCGCAACCTCTCTGAATCCGCTGATCTCTTTGCCAATCATTTCAAATCAGTATACACCTCCACTAACCTCTCTCCTTACCCCACCACAAATCTCTCGACGACTCTCAGCTCAATATCTTTCATTCGCTCTGATCTTGATACTCTGGTCTCTAAACTAGACCCTAAGAATCGCGGCGGGCCCGATAATATACCAGCCACGTTTATTATTAACACCTGGCCAGCGATTGGGGACGCTGTCGTTACCATCTTCAAAAAATCCCTTAATCTCGGTATTGTTCCAATCGCTTGGAAATCGGCACACGTTATCCCAATCTTCAAAGACGGTGCCAAGGACGACGTTACAAATTACCGCCCTATCTCCCTTCTGAGCACTCTTCCGAAGCTATTGGATGCTCTAGTTACTACTAAATTATCGGATTTCGTTGACCAAAGATTAGTGGTTGAGCAGCACGGTTTCCGACCAAAACGATCGACCCAAACCAATCTTCTATTATATTCTGACTTTCTCTTTTCGAACCTTAATAGCTCAATGCAGATTGACTCCATATACATCGACTTCTCTAAGGCTTTCGATAGCGTCAACCACAGAAGACTTATAGAGAAGCTGAGTAACTTCGGAATCAATGGTGCGCTGCTCAACTGGATCTCGTCATACCTAACTGGACGGTCCCAACTGGTGCGAATTAAAGATGTCACCTCCGAGCCCTACGAAGTAACATCAGGGGTACCCCAAGGCTCTCATCTCGGCCCTCTACTCTTCAACATATTCATCAACGACCTTAAATCTTGCCTGTGCTCGGGACTCACCCTACTTTATGCTGATGATGTAAAACTCTTCTCGCCAATCTTAAGTCCTCTCGACTCCTCGAGGCTCCAGCGCGACCTCGAGAATCTCCTCAAATGGTCTGAGTATAATGGTCTTAAAGTCAATGTAGCGAAATGCAACGTAATCACCTTTTGTAGAGGCAAATCACCTTTTATCTTCCAATACATGCTGCATTCTGATTTTCTAAATAGAGTCAATGAAGTTTCTGACCTGGGAATTATCTTTGACTCAATGTTAACTTTCAAAAGTCATCGATCCGCTGCTCTCAAGAACGCGTACAAAACTGTTGGCTTTATTAAGAGGACTACCCGTGATTTCTCTAATCCTTCCGCTGTTCTCCACCTTTATAAAACTCTGGTCATTCCTAAACTCACCTACTGCTCTATTATTTGGTCACCCTGGACTATTTCATCTGCTGCAAACCTGGAAGGTCCCCAACATAGCATATTAAGATACATCGGCTACAAGACTGGTCGTCCAATGAGCTTCGACGATCATGACTACACACCACTAATGCGCGACCTCAATCTTAAATCTGTTCAATTTCTTCACCATTACTACGACCGTCTCACGGCTTTCAAACTCGCTCATCGTCTCATATCTCCAGCTACACTCTGCGAGAAGCTAACGTCTCGCACAATTCCGTATAATCTCCGAGTCTCCCGCCCGGTTCTCGAACAACACGCTGCGTCTAACCTCGTATTCTTCTCTCCTCTCTACCGCATTCGTCGTGTGTGGAACCTTATCCCCTCCCACTTTCGTAACAACATCTCGATTGGCCAATTCAAAAACTACTTACGCACACTTGATTTGCATTAACCCATTAATAACGCAGTAATATTATTATTTCTTTCATCTCAGCTATTTAGGTCGTTAATTTAAGTGGCTTAATTACTTTATCTTATCTCTAGTTTTCTAAATTTTACTTACGTATGCTTTCTTAACCAGCATAACCTCGCTCTATATTTTATTAATTTTGTATACTCCTGGCTCTCTCTGAAGCTATTATTGTTATACATTTAAAAGTTTGTATGTCAACGTTCTATTTAATTTATCTGGAACTTTCGGTATCACACTATTATGTCTTCTCCACTTTTTTCTATTATGTTTTAATATTGTATTTTTGTATAATTTCATATGCTCCATTTGTAAGGACAATCTGTCCGTTTAATTAAATGAAATTAAATTAAATTAAATTAAATAACAGTCACAATCTGCAAAGCCTCACTAATAACAGCGAAAACCAGTGAAATAACTGTGGCAATCTGCACAACCTCACTAATAACAGCGAAAACCACTGAAATAACAGTCACAATCTGCAAAGCCTCACTAATAACAGCGAAAACCAGTGAAATAACTGTGGCAATCTGCACAACCTCACTAATAACAGCGAAAACCACTGAAATAACAGTCACAATCTGCAAAGCCTCACTAATAACAGCGAAAACCAGTGAAATAACTGTGGCAATCTGCACAACCTCACTAATAACAGCGAAAACCACTGAAATAACAGTCACAATCTGCAAAGCCTCACTAATAACAGCGAAAACCAGTGAAATAACAGTCACAATCTGCAAAGCCTCACTAATAACAGCGAAGACCAGTGAAATAACTGTGGCAATCTGCAAAGCCTCACTAATAACAGCGAAAACCAGTGAAATAACAGTCACAATCTGCAAAGCCTCACTTATAACAGCGAAAACCAGTGAAATAACTGTGGCAATCTGAACAACCTCACTAATAACAGCGAAAACCAGTGAAATAACAGTCACAATCTGCAAAGCCTCACTAATAACAGCGAAAACCAGTGAAATAACTGTGGCAATCTGCACAACCTCACTAATAACAGCGAAAACCACTGAAATAACAGTCACAATCTGCAAAGCCTCACTAATAACAGCGAAAACCAGTGAAATAACTGTGGCAATCTGCACAACCTCACTAATAACAGCGAAAACCACTGAAATAACAGTCACAATCTGCAAAGCCTCACTAATAACAGCGAAAACCACTGAAATAACAGTCACAATCTGCAAAGCCTCACTAATAACAGCGAAAACCAGTGAAATAACTGTGGCAATCTGCACAACCTCACTAATAACAGCGAAAACCACTGAAATAACAGTCACAATCTGCAAAGCCTCACTAATAACAGCGAAAACCACTGAAATAACTGTGGCAATCTGCACAACCTCACTAATAACAGCGAAAACCACTGAAATAACAGTCACAATCTGCAAAGCCTCACTAATAACAGCGAAAACCAGTGAAATAACTGTGGCAATCTGCAAAGCCTCACTAATAACAGCGAAAACCAGTGAAATAACAGTCACAATCTGCAAAGCCTCAGTAATAACAGCGAAAACCAGTGAAATAACTGTGGCAATCTGCACAACCTCACTAATAACAGCGAAAACCAGTGAAATAACTGTGGCAATCTGCACAACCTCACTAATAACAGCGAAAACCACTGAAATAACAGTCACAATCTGCAAAGCCTCACTAATAACAGCGAAAACCAGTGAAATAACTGTGGCAATCTGCACAACCTCACTAATAACAGCGAAAACCAGTGAAATAACTGTGGCAATCTGCACAACCTCACTAATAACAGCGAAAACCACTGAAATAACAGTCACAATCTGCAAAGCCTCACTAATAACAGCGAAAACCAGTGAAATAACTGTGGCAATCTGCACAACCTCACTAATAACAGCGAAAACCAGTGAAATAACTGTGGCAATCTGCACAACCTCACTAATAACAGCGAAAACCACTGAAATAACAGTCACAATCTGCAAAGCCTCACTAATAACAGCGAAACCAGTGAAATAACTGTGGCAATCTGCACAACCTCACTAATAACAGCGAAAACCACTGAAATAACAGTCACAATCTGCAAAGCCTCACTAATAACAGCGAAAACCAGTGAAATAACAGTCACAATCTGCAGAGCCTCACTAATAACAGCGAAAACCACTGAAATAACTGTGGCAATCTGCACAACCTCACTAATAACAGCGAAAACCACTGAAATAACAGTCACAATCTGCAAAGCCTCACTAATAACAGCGAAAACCAGTGAAATAACTGTGGCAATCTGCACAACCTCACTAATAACAGCGAAAACCACTGAAATAACAGTCACAATCTGCAAAGCCTCACTAATAACAGCGAAAACCAGTGAAATAACTGTGGCAATCTGCACAACCTCACTAATAACAGCGAAAACCAGTGAAATAACTGTGCAATCTGCACAACCTCACTAATAACAGCGAAAACCAGTGAAATAACTGTGGCAATCTGCACAACCTCACTAATAACAGCGAAAACCACTGAAATAACAGTCACAATCTGCAAAGCCTCACTAATAACAGCGAAAACCAGTGAAATAACTGTGGCAATCTGCACAACCTCCACTAATAACAGCGAAAACCAGTGAAATAACAGTCACAATCTGCAAAGCCTCACTAATAACAGCGAAAACCAGTGAAATAACTGTGGCAATCTGCACAACCTCACTAATAACAGCGAAAACCAGTGAAATAACTGTGGCAATCTGCACAACCTCACTAATAACAGCGAAAACCACTGAAATAACAGTCACAATCTGCAAAGCCTCACTAATAACAGCGAAAACCAGTGAAATAACTGTGGCAATCTGCACAACCTCACTAATAACAGCGAAAACCACTGAAATAACTGTGGCAATCTGCACAACCTCACTAATAACAGCGAAAACCACTGAAATAACAGTCACAATCTGCAAAGCCTCACTAATAACAGCGAAAACCAGTGAAATAACTGTGGCAATCTGCACAACCTCACTAATAACAGCGAAAACCACTGAAATAACTGTGGCAATCTGCACAACCTCACTAATAACAGCGAAAACCACTGAAATAACAGTCACAATCTGCAAAGCCTCACTAATAACAGCGAAAACCAGTGAAATAACTGTGGCAATCTGCACAACCTCACTAATAACAGCGAAAACCAGTGAAATAACTGTGGCAATCTGCACAACCTCACTAATAACAGCGAAAACCACTGAAATAACAGTCACAATCTGCAAAGCCTCACTAATAACAGCGAAAACCACTGAAATAACAGTCACAATCTGCAAAGCCTCACTAATAACAGCGAAAACCAGTGAAATAACTGTGGCAATCTGCACAACCTCACTAATAACAGCGAAAACCACTGAAATAACAGTCACAATCTGCAAAGCCTCACTAATAACAGCGAAAACAAGTGAAATAACTGTGGCAATCTGCAAAGCCTCACTAATAACAGCGAAAACCAGTGAAATAACTGTGGCAATCTGCACAACCTCACTAATAACAGCGAAAACCAGTGAAATAACTGTGGCAATCTGCACAACCTCACTAATAACAGCGAAAACCACTGAAATAACAGTCACAATCTGCAAAGCCTCACTAATAACAGCGAAAACCAGTGAAATAACTGTGGCAATCTGCACAACCTCACTAATAACAGCGAAAACCACTGAAATAACAGTCACAATCTGCAAAGCCTCACTAATAACAGCGAAAACCAGTGAAATAACTGTGGCAATCTGCACAACCTCACTAATAACAGCGAAAACCACTGAAATAACAGTCACAATCTGCAAAGCCTCACTAATAACAGCGAAAACCAGTGAAATAACGGTGGCAATCTGCAAAGCCTCACTAATAACAGCGAAAACCAGTGAAATAACTGTGGCAATCTGCACAACCTCACTAATAACAGCGAAAACCACTGAAATAACTGTAATAACAGCGAAAACCACTGAAATAACTGTCACAATCTGCAAAGCCTCACTAATAACAGCGAAAACCAGTGAAATAACTGTGGCAATCTGCACAACCTCACTAATAACAGCGAAAACCACTGAAATAACAGTCACAATCTGCAAAGCCTCACTAATAACAGCGAAAACCAGTGAAATAACTGTGGCAATCTGCACAACCTCACTAATAACAGCGAAAACCACTGAAATAACTGTGGCAATCTGCACAACCTCACTAATAACAGCGAAAACCAGTGAAATAACAGTCACAATCTGCAAAGCCTCACTAATAACAGCGAAAACCAGTGAAATAACTGTGGCAATCTGCACAACCTCACTAATAACAGCGAAAACCACTGAAATAATTGCGATCTGGTAATGTCTTTTCCCGCAACCTCTCTGAATCCGCTGATCTCTTTGCCAATCATTTCAAATCAGTATACACCTCCACTAACCTCTCTCCTTACCCCACCACAAATCTCTCGACGACTCTCAGCTCAATATCTTTCATTCGCTCTGATCTTGATACTCTGGTCTCTAAACTAGACCCTAAGAATCGCGGCGGGCCCGATAATATACCAGCCACGTTTATTATTAACACCTGGCCAGCGATTGGGGACGCTGTCGTTACCATCTTCAAAAAATCCCTTAATCTCGGTATTGTTCCAATCGCTTGGAAATCGGCACACGTTATCCCAATCTTCAAAGACGGTGCCAAGGACGACGTTACAAATTACCGCCCTATCTCCCTTCTGAGCACTCTTCCGAAGCTATTGGATGCTCTAGTTACTACTAAATTATCGGATTTCGTTGACCAAAGATTAGTGGTTGAGCAGCACGGTTTCCGACCAAAACGATCGACCCAAACCAATCTTCTATTATATTCTGACTTTCTCTTTTCGAACCTTAATAGCTCAATGCAGATTGACTCCATATACATCGACTTCTCTAAGGCTTTCGATAGCGTCAACCACAGAAGACTTATAGAGAAGCTGAGTAACTTCGGAATCAATGGTGCGCTGCTCAACTGGATCTCGTCATACCTAACTGGACGGTCCCAACTGGTGCGAATTAAAGATGTCACCTCCGAGCCCTACGAAGTAACATCAGGGGTACCCCAAGGCTCTCATCTCGGCCCTCTACTCTTCAACATATTCATCAACGACCTTAAATCTTGCCTGTGCTCGGGACTCACCCTACTTTATGCTGATGATGTAAAACTCTTCTCGCCAATCTTAAGTCCTCTCGACTCCTCGAGGCTCCAGCGCGACCTCGAGAATCTCCTCAAATGGTCTGAGTATAATGGTCTTAAAGTCAATGTAGCGAAATGCAACGTAATCACCTTTTGTAGAGGCAAATCACCTTTTATCTTCCAATACATGCTGCATTCTGATTTTCTAAATAGAGTCAATGAAGTTTCTGACCTGGGAATTATCTTTGACTCAATGTTAACTTTCAAAAGTCATCGATCCGCTGCTCTCAAGAACGCGTACAAAACTGTTGGCTTTATTAAGAGGACTACCCGTGATTTCTCTAATCCTTCCGCTGTTCTCCACCTTTATAAAACTCTGGTCATTCCTAAACTCACCTACTGCTCTATTATTTGGTCACCCTGGACTATTTCATCTGCTGCAAACCTGGAAGGTCCCCAACATAGCATATTAAGATACATCGGCTACAAGACTGGTCGTCCAATGAGCTTCGACGATCATGACTACACACCACTAATGCGCGACCTCAATCTTAAATCTGTTCAATTTCTTCACCATTACTACGACCG
The DNA here is from genome assembly GCA_963971475.1 of Chrysops caecutiens. Lineage (NCBI taxonomy): Eukaryota > Metazoa > Arthropoda > Insecta > Diptera > Tabanidae > Chrysops > Chrysops caecutiens. The sequence goes on along the minus strand of CAXASF010000674.1, from coordinate 13,892 downwards.
TCTCACGGCTTTCAAACTCGCTCATCGTCTCATATCTCCAGCTACACTCTGCGAGAAGCTAACGTCTCGCACAATTCCGTATAATCTCCGAGTCTCCCGCCCGGTTCTCGAACAACACGCTGCGTCTAACCTCGTATTCTTCTCTCCTCTCTACCGCATTCGTCGTGTGTGGAACCTTATCCCCTCCCACTTTCGTAACAACATCTCGATTGGCCAATTCAAAAACTACTTACGCACACTTGATTTGCATTAACCCATTAATAACGCAGTAATATTATTATTTCTTTCATCTCAGCTATTTAGGTCGTTAATTTAAGTGGCTTAATTACTTTATCTTATCTCTAGTTTTCTAAATTTTACTTACGTATGCTTTCTTAACCAGCATAACCTCGCTCTATATTTTATTAATTTTGTATACTCCTGGCTCTCTCTGAAGCTATTATTGTTATACATTAAAAGTTTGTATGTCAACGTTCTATTTAATTTATCTGGAACTTTCGGTATCACACTATTATGTCTTCTCCACTTTTTTCTATTATGTTTTAATATTGTATTTTTGTATAATTTCATATGCTCCATTTGTAAGGACAATCTGTCCGTTTAATTAAATGAAATTAAATTAAATTAAATTAAATAACAGTCACAATCTGCAAAGCCTCACTAATAACAGCGAAAACCAGTGAAATAACTGTGGCAATCTGCACAACCTCACTAATAACAGCGAAAACCACTGAAATAACAGTCACAATCTGCAAAGCCTCACTAATAACAGCGAAAACCAGTGAAATAACTGTGGCAATCTGCACAACCTCACTAATAACAGCGAAAACCACTGAAATAACAGTCACAATCTGCAAAGCCTCACTAATAACAGCGAAAACCAGTGAAATAACTGTGGCAATCTGCACAACCTCACTAATAACAGCGAAAACCACTGAAATAACAGTCCACAATCTGCAAAGCCTCACTAATAACAGCGAAAACCAGTGAAATAACAGTCACAATCTGCAAAGCCTCACTAATAACAGCGAGACCAGTGAAATAACTGTGGCAATCTGCAAAGCCTCACTAATAACAGCGAAAACCAGTGAAATAACAGTCACAATCTGCAAAGCCTCACTTATAACAGCGAAAACCAGTGAAATAACTGTGGCAATCTGCACAACCTCACTAATAACAGCGAAAACCAGTGAAATAACAGTCACAATCTGCAAAGCCTCACTAATAACAGCGAAAACCAGTGAAATAACTGTGGCAATCTGCACAACCTCACTAATAACAGCGAAAACCACTGAAATAACAGTCACAATCTGCAAAGCCTCACTAATAACAGCGAAAACCAGTGAAATAACTGTGGCAATCTGCACAACCTCACTAATAACAGCGAAAACCACTGAAATAACAGTCACAATCTGCAAAGCCTCACTAATAACAGCGAAAACCACTGAAATAACAGTCACAATCTGCAAAGCCTCACTAATAACAGCGAAACCAGTGAAATAACTGTGGCAATCTGCACAACCTCACTAATAACAGCGAAAACCACTGAAATAACAGTCACAATCTGCAAAGCCTCACTAATAACAGCGAAAACCACTGAAATAACTGTGGCAATCTGCACAACCTCACTAATAACAGCGAAAACCACTGAAATAACAGTCACAATCTGCAAAGCCTCACTAATAACAGCGAAAACCAGTGAAATAACTGTGGCAATCTGCAAAGCCTCACTAATAACCAGCGGAAAACCAGTGAAATAACAGTCACAATCTGCAAAGCCTCAGTAATAACAGCGAAAACCAGTGAAATAACTGTGGCAATCTGCACAACCTCACTAATAACAGCGAAAACCAGTGAAATAACTGTGGCAATCTGCACAACCTCACTAATAACAGCGAAAACCACTGAAATAACAGTCACAATCTGCAAAGCCTCACTAATAACAGCGAAAACCAGTGAAATAACTGTGGCAATCTGCACAACCTCACTAATAACAGCGAAAACCAGTGAAATAACTGTGGCAATCTGCACAACCTCACTAATAACAGCGAAAACCACTGAAATAACAGTCACAATCTGCAAAGCCTCACTAATAACAGCGAAAACCAGTGAAATAACTGTGGCAATCTGCACAACCTCACTAATAACAGCGAAAACCAGTGAAATAACTGTGGCAATCTGCACAACCTCACTAATAACAGCGAAAACCACTGAAATAACAGTCACAATCTGCAAAGCCTCACTAATAACAGCGAAAACCAGTGAAATAACTGTGGCAATCTGCACAACCTCACTAATAACAGCGAAAACCACTGAAATAACAGTCACAATCTGCAAAGCCTCACTAATAACAGCGAAAACCAGTGAAATAACAGTCACAATCTGCAAAGCCTCACTAATAACAGCGAAAACCACTGAAATAACTGTGGCAATCTGCACAACCTCACTAATAACAGCGAAAACCACTGAAATAACAGTCACAATCTGCAAAGCCTCACTAATAACAGCGAAAACCAGTGAAATAACTGTGGCAATCTGCACAACCTCACTAATAACAGCGAAAACCACTGAAATAACAGTCACAATCTGCAAAGCCTCACTAATAACAGCGAAAACCAGTGAAATAACTGTGGCAATCTGCACAACCTCACTAATAACAGCGAAAACCAGTGAAATAACTGTGGCAATCTGCACAACCTCACCAATAACAGCGAAAACCAGTGAAATAACTGTGGCAATCTGCACAACCTCACTAATAACAGCGAAAACCACTGAAATAACAGTCACAATCTGCAAAGCCTCACTAATAACAGCGAAAACCAGTGAAATAACTGTGGCAATCTGCACAACCTCACTAATAACAGCGAAAACCAGTGAAATAACAGTCACAATCTGCAAAGCCTCACTAATAACAGCGAAAACCAGTGAAATAACTGTGGCAATCAGCACAACCTCACTAATAACAGCGAAAACCAGTGAAATAACTGTGGCAATCTGCACAACCTCACTAATAACAGCGAAAACCACTGAAATAACAGTCACAATCTGCAAAGCCTCACTAATAACAGCGAAAACCAGTGAAATAACTGTGGCAATCTGCACAACCTCACTAATAACAGCGAAAACCACTGAAATAACTGTGGCAATCTGCACAACCTCACTAATAACAGCGAAAACCACTGAAATAACAGTCACAATCTGCAAAGCCTCACTAATAACAGCGAAAACCAGTGAAATAACTGTGGCAATCTGCACAACCTCACTAATAACAGCGAAAACCACTGAAATAACTGTGGCAATCTGCACAACCTCACTAATAACAGCGAAAACCACTGAAATAACAGTCACAATCTGCAAAAGCCTCACTAATAACAGCGAAAACCAGTGAAATAACTGTGGCAATCTGCACAACCTCACTAATAACAGCGAAAACCAGTGAAATAACTGTGGCAATCTGCACAACCTCACTAATAACAGCGAAAACCACTGAAATAACAGTCACAATCTGCAAAGCCTCACTAATAACAGCGAAAACCACTGAAATAACAGTCACAATCTGCAAAGCCTCACTAATAACAGCGAAAACCAGTGAAATAACTGTGGCAATCTGCACAACCTCACTAATAACAGCGAAAACCACTGAAATAACAGTCACAATCTGCAAAGCCTCACTAATAACAGCGAAAACAAGTGAAATAACTGTGGCAATCTGCAAAGCCTCACTAATAACAGCGAAAACCAGTGAAATAACTGTGGCAATCTGCACAACCTCACTAATAACAGCGAAAACCAGTGAAATAACTGTGGCAATCTGCACAACCTCACTAATAACAGCGAAAACCACTGAAATAACAGTCACAATCTGCAAAGCCTCACTAATAACAGCGAAAACCAGTGAAATAACTGTGGCAATCTGCACAACCTCACTAATAACAGCGAAAACCACTGAAATAACAGTCACAATCTGCAAAGCCTCACTAATAACAGCGAAAACCAGTGAAATAACTGTGGCAATCTGCACAACCTCACTAATAACAGCGAAAACCACGGAAATAACAGTCACAATCTGCAAAGCCTCACTAATAACAGCGAAAACCAGTGAAATAACTGTGGCAATCTGCAAAGCCTCACTAATAACAGCGAAAACCAGTGAAATAACTGTGGCAATCTGCACAACCTCACTAATAACAGCGAAAACCACTGAAATAACTGTAATAACAGCGAAAACCACTGAAATAACAGTCACAATCTGCAAAGCCTCACTAATAACAGCGAAAACCAGTGAAATAACTGTGGCAATCTGCACAACCTCACTAATAACAGCGAAAACCACTGAAATAACAGTCACAATCTGCAAAGCCTCACTAATAACAGCGAAAACCAGTGAAATAACTGTGGCAATCTGCACAACCTCACTAATAACAGCGAAAACCAGTGAAATAACAGTGGCAATCTGCACAACCTCACTAATAAACAGCGAAAACCACTGAAATAACAGTCACAATCTGCAAAGCCTCACTAATAACAGCGAAAACCAGTGAAATAACTGTGGCAATCTGCACAACCTCACTAATAACAGCGAAAACCACTGAAATAACAGTCACAATCTGCAAAGCCTCACTAATAACAGCGAAAACCAGTGAAATAACAGTCACAATCTGCAAAGCCTCACTAATAACAGCGAAAACCAGTGAAATAACTGTGGCAATCTGCACAACCTCACTAATAACAGCGAAACCAACTGAAATAACAGTCACAATCTGCAAAGCCTCACTAATAACAGCGAAAACCACTGAAATAACAGTCACAATCTGCAAAGCCTCACTAATAACAGCGAAAACCACTGAAATAACAGTCACAATCTGCAAAGCCTCACTAATTACAGCGAAAACCACTGAAATAACAGTCACAATCTGCAAAGCCTCACTAATAACAGCGAAAACCAGTGAAATAACTGTGGCAATCTGCACAACCTCACTAATAACAGCGAAAACCACTGAAATAATAGTCACAATCTGCAAAGCCTCACTAATAACAGCGAAAAGCAGTGAAATAACTGTGGCAATCTGCACAACCTCACTAATAACAGCGAAAACCACTGAAATAACTGTGGCAATCTGCACAACCTCACTAATAACAGCGAAAACCACTGAAATAACAGTCACAATCTGCAAAGCCTCACTAATAACAGCGAAAACCAGTGAAATAACTGTGGCAATCTGCACAACCTCACTAATAACAGCGAAAACCACTGAAATAACTGTGGCAATCTGCACAACCTCACTAATAACAGCGAAAACCACTGAAATAACAGTCACAATCTGCAAAGCCTCACTAATAACAGCGAAAACCAGTGAAATAACTGTGGCAATCTGCACAACCTCACTAATAACAGCGAAAACCACTGAAATAACAGTCACAATCTGCAAAGCATCACTAATAACAGCGAAAACCACTGAAATAACAGTCACAATCTGCAAAGCCTCACTAATAACAGCGAAAACCACTGAAATAACAGTCACAATCTGCAAAGCCTCACTAATAACAGCGAAAACCACTGAAATAACAGTCACAATCTGCAAAGCCTCACTAATAACAGCGAAAACCAGTGAAATAACTGTGGCAATCTGCACAACCTCACTAATAACAGCGAAAACCACTGAAATAACTGTGGCAATCTGCACAACCTCACTAATAACAGCGAAAACCACTGAAATAACAGTCACAATCTGCAAAGCCTCACTAATAACAGCGAAAACCAGTGAAATAACTGTGGCAATCTGCACAACCTCACTAATAACAGCGAAAACCACTGAAATAACTGTGGCAATCTGCACAACCTCACTAATAACAGCGAAAACCAGTGAAATAACTGTGGCAATCTGCACAACCTCACTAATAACAGCGAAAACCACTGAAATAACAGTCACAATCTGCAAAGCCTCACTAATAACAGCGAAAACCACTGAAATAACAGTCACAATCTGCAAAGCCTCACTAATAACAGCGAAAACCAGTGAAATAACTGTGGCAATCCGCACAACCTCACTAATAACAGCGAAAACCACTGAAATAACAGTCACAATCTGCAAAGCCTCACTAATAACAGCGAAAACCACTGAAATAACAGTCACAATCTGCAAAGCCTCACTAATAACAGCGAAAACCAGTAAAATAACTGTGGCAATCTGCACAACCTCACTAATAACAGCGAAAACCACTGAAATAACAGTCACAATCTGCAAAGCCTCACTAATAACAGCGAAAACCACTGAAATAACAGTCACAATCTGCAAAGCCTCACTAATAACAGCGAAAACCAGTGAAATAACTGTGGCAATCTGCACAACCTCACTAATAACAGCGAAAACCACTGAAATAACTGTGGCAATCTGCACAACCTCACTAATAACAGCGAAAACCACTGAAATAACAGTCACAATCTGCAAAGCCTCACTAATAACAGCGAAAACCAGTGAAATAACTGTGGCAATCTGCACAACCTCACTAATAACAGCGAAAACCACTGAAATAACAGTCACAATCTGCAAAGCCTCACTAATAACAGCGAAAACCACTGAAATAACAGTCACAATCTGCAAAGCCTCACTAATAACAGCGAAAACCACTGAAATAACTGTGGCAATCTGCACAACCTCACTAATAACAGCGAAAACCACTGAAATAACAGTCACAATCTGCAAAGCTTCACTAATAACAGCGAAAACCACTGAAATAACAGTCACAATCTGCAAAGCCTCACTAATAACAGCGAAAACCACTGAAATAACAGTCACAATCTGCAAAGCCTCACTAATAACAGCGAAAACCACTGACATAACAGTCACAATCTGCAAAGCCTCACTAATAACAGCGAAAACCAGTGAAATAACTGTGGCAATCTGCACAACCTCACTAATAACAGCGAAAACCACTGAAATAACAGTCACAATCTGCAAAGCCTCACTAATAACAGCGAAAACCACTGAAATAACTGTGGCAATCTGCACAACCTCACTAATAACAGCGAAAACCAGTGAAATAACTGTGGCAATCTGCACAACCCCACTAATAACAGCGAAAACCAGTGAAATAACTGTGGCAATCTGCACAACCTCACTAATAACAGCGAAAACCACTGAAATAACAGTCACAATCTGCAAAGCCTCACTAATAACAGCGAAAACCACTGAAATAACAGTCACAATCTGCAAAGCCTCACTAATAACAGCGAAAACCACTGAAATAACAGTCACAATCTGCAAAGCCTCACTAATAAAAGCGAAAACCACTGAAATAACAGTCACAATCTGCAAAGCCGCACTAATAACAGCGAAAACCAGTGAAATAACTGTGGCAATCTGCACAACCTCACTAATAACAGCGAAAACCACTGAAATAACAGTCACAATCTGCAAAGCCTCACTAATAACAGCGAAAACCAGTGAAATAACTGTGGCAATCTGCACAACCTCACTAATAACAGCGAAAACCACTGAAATAACTGTGGCAATCTGCACAACCTCACTAATAACAGCGAAAACCACTGAAATAACAGTCACAATCTGCAAAGCCTCACTAATAACAGCGAAAACCAGTGAAATAACTGTGGCAATCTGCACAACCTCACTAATAACAGCGAAAACCACTGAAATAACTGTGGCAATCTGCACAACCTCACTAATAACAGCGAAAACCACTGAAATAACAGTCACAATCTGCAAAGCCTCACTAATAACAGCGAAAACCAGTGAAATAACTGTGGCAATCTGCACAACCTCACTAATAACAGCGAAAACCACTGAAATAACAGTCACAATCTGCAAAGCCTCACTAATAACAGCGAAAACCACTGAAATAACAGTCACAATCTGCAAAGCCTCACTAATAACAGCGAAAACCAGTGAAATAACTGTGGCAATCTGCACAACCTCACTAATAACAGCGAAAACCACTGAAATAACAGTCACAATCTGCAAAGCCTCACTAATAACAGCGAAAACCAGTGAAATAACTGTGGCAATCTGCACAACCTCACTAATAACAGCGAAAACCAGTGAAATAACTGTGGCAATCTGAACAACCTCACTAATAACAGCGAAAACCACTGAAATAACAGTCACAATCTGCAAAGCCTCACTAATAACAGCGAAAACCACTGAAATAACAGTCACAATCTGCAAAGCCTCACTAATAACAGCGAAAACCAGTCAAATAACTGTGGCAATCTGCACAACCTCACTAATAACAGCGAAAACCAGTGAAATAACTGTGGCAATCTGCACAACCTCACTAATAACAGCGAAAACCACTGAAATAACAGTCACAATCTGCAAAGCCTCACTAATAACAGCGAAAACCAGTGAAATAACTGTGGCAATCTGCACAACCTCACTAATAACAGCGAAAACCACTGAAATAACAGTCACAATCTGCAAAGCCTCACTAATAACAGCGAAAACCAGTGAAATAACTGTGGCAATCTGTACAACCTCACTAATAACAGCGAAAACCAGTGAAATAACTGTGGCAATCTGCACAACCTCACTAATAACAGCGAAAACCACTGAAATAACAGTCACAATCTGCAAAGCCTCACTAATAACAGCGAAAACCACTGAAATAACAGTCACAATCTGCAAAGCCTCACTAATAACAGCGAAAACCAGTGAAATAACTGTGGCAATCTGCAAAGCCTCACTAATAACAGCGAAAACCAGTGAAATAACTGTGGCAATCTGCACAACCTCACTAATAACAGCGAAAACCACTGAAATAACAGTCACAATCTGCAAAGCCTCACTAATAACAGCGAAAACCAGTGAAATAACTGTGGCAATCTGCACAACCTCACTAATAACAGCGAAAACCAGTGAAATAATTGTGGCAATCTGCACAACCTCACTAATAACAGCGAAAACCACTGAAATAACAGTCACAATCTGCAAAGCCTCACTAATAACAGCGAAAACCACTGAAATAACAGTCACAATCTGCAAAGCCTCACTAATAACAGCGAAAACCAGTGAAATAACTGTGGCAATCTGCACAACCTCACTAATAACAGCGAAAACCAGTGAAATAACTGTGGCAATCTGCACAACCTCACTAATAACAGCGAAAACCACTGAAATAACAGTCACAATCTGCAAAGCCTCACTAATAACAGCGAAAACCAGTGAAATAACTGTGGCAATCTGCACAACCTCACTAATAAACGCGAAAACCACTGAAATAACAGTCACAATCTGCAAAGCCTCACTAATAACAGCGAAAACCAGTGAAATAACTGTGGCAATCTGCACAACCTCACTAATAACAGCGAAAACCACTGAAATAACAGTCACAATCTGCAAAGCCTCACTAATAACAGCGAAAACCAGTGAAATAACTGTGGCAATCTGCACAACCTCACTAATAACAGCGAAAACCACTGAAATAACAGTCACAATCTGCAAAGCCTCACTAATAACAGCGAAAACCAGTGAAATAACTGTGGCAATCTGTACAACCTCACTAATAACAGCGAAAACCAGTGAAATAACTGTGGCAATCTGCACAACCTCACTAATAACAGCGAAAACCAGTGAAATAACTGTGGCAATCTGCACAACCTCACTAATAACAGCGAAAACCACTGAAATAACAGTCACAATCTGCAAAGCCTCACTAATAACAGCGAAAACCACTGAAATAACAGTCACAATCTGCAAAGCCTCACTAATAACAGCGAAAACCACTGAAATAACAGTCACAATCTGCAAAGCCTCACTAATAACAGCGAAAACCAGTGAAATAACTGTGGCAATCTGCACAACCTCACTAATAACAGCGAAAACCACTGAAATAACAGTCACAATCTGCAAAGCCTCACTAATAACAGCGAAAACCAGTGAAATAACTGTGGCAATCTGCACAACCTCACTAATAACAGCGAAAACCCACTGAAATAACAGTCACAATCTGCAAAGCCTCACTAATAACAGCGAAAACCACTGAAATAACAGTCACAATCTGCAAAGCCTCACTAATAACAGCGAAAACCAGTGAAATAACTGTGGCAATCTGCACAACCTCACTAATAACAGCGAAAACCAGTGAAATAACAGTCACAATCTGCAAAGCCTCACTAATAACAGCGAAAACCAGTGAAATAACTGTGGCAATCTGCACAACCTCACTAATAACAGCGAAAACCACTGAAATAACAGTCACAATCTGCAAAGCCTCACTAATAACAGCGAAAACCAGTGAAATAACTGTGGCAATCTGCACAACCTCACTAATAACAGCGAAAACCACTGAAATAACAGTCACAATCTGCAAAGCCTCACTAATAACAGCCAAAACCAGTGAAATAACAGTCACAATCTGCAAAGCCTCACTAAGAACAGCGAAAACCACTGAAATAACTGTGGCAATCTGCACAACCTCACTAATAACAGCGAAAACCACTGAAATAACAGTCACAATCTGCAAAGCCTCACTAATAACAGCGAAAACCACTGAAATAACAGTCACAATCTGCAAAGCCTCACTAATAACAGCGAAAACCACTGAAATAACAGTCACAATCTGCAAAGCCTCACTAATAACAGCGAAAACCACTGAAATAACTGTGGCAATCTGCACAACCTCACTAATAACAGCGAAAACCACTGAAATAACAGTCACAATCTGCAAAGCCTCACTAATAACAGCGAAAACCAGTGAAATAACAGTCACAATCTGCAAAGACTCACTAATAACAGCGAAAACCAGTGAAATAACTGTGGCAATCTGCACAACCTCACTAATAACAGCGAAAACCACTGAAATAACAGTCACAATCTGCAAAGCCTCACTAATAACAGCGAAAACCAGTGAAATAACTGTGGCAATCTGCACAACCTCACTAATAACAGCGAAAACCACTGAAATAACAGTCACAATCTGCAAAGCCTCACTAATAACAGCGAAAACCAGTGAAATAACTGTGGCAATCTGCACAACCTCACTAATAACAGCGAAAACCAGTGAAATAACTGTGGCAATCTGCACAACCTCACTAATAACAGCGAAAACCACTGAAATAACAGTCACAATCTGCAAAGCCTCACTAATAACAGCGAAAACCAGTGAAATAACTGTGGCAATCTGCACAACCTCACTAATAACAGCGAAAACCACTGAAATAACAGTCACAATCTGCAAAGCCTCACTAATAACAGCGAAAACCAGTGAAATAACTGTGGCAATCTGCACAACCTCACTAATAACAGCGAAAACCACTGAAATAACAGTCACAATCTGCAAAGCCTCACTAATAACAGCGAAAACCAGTGAAATAACTGTGGCAATCTGCACAACCTCACTAATAACAGCGAAAACCACTGAAATAACAGTCACAATCTGCAAAGCCTCACTAATAACAGCGAAAACCAGTGAAATAACTGTGGCAATCTGCACAACCTCACTAATAACAGCGAAAACCAGTGAAATAACTGTGGCAATCTGCAAAGCCTCACTAATAACAGCGAAAACCAGTGAAATAACTGTGGCAATCTGCACAACCTCACTAATAACAGCGAAAACCAGTGAAATAACTGTGGCAATCTGCACAACCTCACTAATAACAGCGAAAACCACTGAAATAACAGTCACAATCTGCACAACCTCACTAATAACAGCGAAAACCACTGAAATAACAGTCACAATCTGCAAAGCCTCACTAATAACAGCGAAAACCAGTGAAATAACTGTGGCAATCTGCACAACCTCACTAATAACAGCGAAAACCAGTGAAATAACAGTCACAATCTGCAAAGCCTCACTAATAACAGCGAAAACCAGTGAAATAACTGTGGCAATCTGCACAACCTCACTAATAACAGCGAAAACCACTGAAATAACAGTCACAATCTGCACAACCTCACTAATAACAGCGAAAACCACTGAAATAACAGTCACAATCTGCAAAGCCTCACTAATAACAGCGAAAACCAGTGAAATAACTGTGGCAATCTGCACAACCTCACTAATAACAGCGAAAACCAGTGAAATAACAGTCACAATCTGCAAAGCCTCACTAATAACAGCGAAAACCAGTGAAATAACTGTGGCAATCTGCACAACCTCACTAATAACAGCGAAAACCACTGAAATAACAGTCACAATCTGCAAAGCCTCACTAATAACAGCGAAAACCACTGAAATAACAGTCACAATCTGCAAAGCCTCACTAATAACAGCGAAAACCAGTGAAATAACAGTCACAAACTGCAAAGCCTCACTAATAACAGCGAAAACCAGTGAAATAACTGTGGCAATCTGCACAACCTCACTAATAACAGCGAAAACCACTGAAATAACAGTCACAATCTGCAAAGCCTCACTAATAACAGCGAAAACCACTGAAATAACTGTGGCAATCTGCACAACCTCACTAATAACAGCGAAAACCACTGAAATAACAGTCACAATCTGCAAAGCCTCACTAATAACAGCGAAAACCAGTGAAATAACTGTGGCAATCTGCACAACCTCACTAATAACAGCGAAAACCACTGAAATAACAGTCACAATCTGCAAAGCCTCACTAATAACAGCGAAAACCAGTGAAATAACTGTGGCAATCTGCACAACCTCACTAATAACAGCGAAAACCACTGAAATAACTGTCACAATCTGCAAAGCCTCACTAATAACAGCGAAAACCAGTGAAATAACTGTGGCAATCTGCACAACCTCACTAATAACAGCGAAAACCACTGAAATAACAGTCACAATCTGCAAAGCCTCACTAATAACAGCGAAAACCACTGAAATAACAGTCACAATCTGCAAAGCCTCACTAATAACAGCGAAAACCAGTGAAATAACTGTGGCAATCTGCACAACCTCACTAATAACAGCGAAAACCACTGAAATAACAGTCACAATCTGCAAAGCCTCACTAATAACAGCGAAAACCAGTGAAATAACAGTCACAATCTGCACAACCTCACTAATAACAGCGAAAACCACTGAAATAACAGTCACAATCTGCAAAGCCTCACTAATAACAGCGAAAACCAGTGAAATAACTGTGGCAATCTGCACAACCTCACTAATAACAGCGAAAACCACTGAAATAACAGTCACAATCTGCAAAGCCTCACTAATAACAGCGAAAACCAGTGAAATAACTGTGGCAATCTGCACAACCTCACTAATAACAGCGAAAACCACTGAAATAACAGTCACAATCTGCAAAGCCTCACTAATAACAGCGAAAACCAGTGAAATAACTGTGGCAATCTGCACAACCTCACTAATAACAGCGAAAACCACTGAAATAACAGTCACAATCTGCAAAGCCTCACTAATAACAGCGAAAACCAGTGAAATAACTGTGGCAATCTGCACAACCTCACTAATAACAGCGAAAACCACTGAAATAACAGTCACAATCTGCAAAGCCTCACTAATAACAGCGAAAACCACTGAAATAACAGTCACAATCTGCAAAGCCTCACTAATAACAGCGAAAACCAGTGAAATAACTGTGGCAATCTGCACAACCTCACTAATAACAGCGAAAACCAGTGAAATAACAGTCACAATCTGCAAAGCCTCACTAATAACAGCGAAAACCAGTGAAATAACTGTGGCAATCTGCACAACCCTCACTAATAACAGCGAAAACCACTGAAATAACAGTCACAATCTGCAAAGCCTCACTAATAACAGCGAAAACCAGTGAAATAACAGTCACAATCTGCAAAGCCTCACTAATAACAGCGAAAACCAGTGAAATAACAGTCACAATCTGCAAAGCCTCACTAATAACAGCGAAAACCAGTGAAATAACTGTGGCAATCTGCACAACATCACTAATAACAGCGAAAACCAGTGAAATAACAGTCACAATC
>CAXASF010000673.1:40000-44072 GCA_963971475.1 Chrysops caecutiens | reverse complement strand
AAATTCGGACCATGAAGTAAGACAATTCTCAATAAGTGATACACGTGTACCGTGAGGTACAACTGGCAAAGTTTGTCGAAAATCTCCACATAGTAAAATAGTCTTACCTCCGAAAAGTTTAGTTGGAGTTCCGCATAAATCGTTTAAAAAACGGTCAATTAATTTGAGAGCATTAAGTGGGCACATTGAGATTTCATCTATGATAATAATAGATGCAGACTTTATAAACTGTGCTTGGGCACTGTTTACAGAGAGGCTTGATACGGAATTCTCTAAAATGGGTATAGGTAATTTGAAAACATTGTGAAGAGTTCGACCTTGAATTAAAAGAGTGGATGCAATACCACTGAAAGCGCACGCAATACACTGTAGGTTCAAAGAATTCAATTTGCGAATAATTGCTGTTTGGACAAAAGTCTTACCACAACCAGCATGAGCTGTAAGACAAAAAATATTGCAACCAGTATTACTATTTAAAACTTCCTGCAAAACTAAATCAATAGCGGAACGCTGTTCGGCATTGGCACTTTGGAACATTTCTTCAAACATTGCTTGTTCTCTTTCTGGATCTACATTGACATTTGTTATAATACCTGATAAAGATTGAGGAATTGGAAGGCCTAGCTGTTCACATGACAAATTATGACTGAACAAAATTTCCTCTATAACTAATAAAGCACGGTTATATGAATCGTTTTCTGAAAAATTTCTTAAAAAGTCTTCACACATGAAAATTTTGAATTCATTCCACAAATCTAAAGCATTGGCAGGAACGTTCATACCACAAATAATGGCAAATAACTCTCTTAACTGCTGAGGGGACTTAGATTCTTTTGCTTCTAATAAACATTCACGCCACTCCCGATCGTTTGATGCGATACCTCGTGCATGTGCAGCAGCTGAAAATGTGGGGTAAACAATGTTATCAACAGTACGCAAATCCTGAAAACAAATGGGACCTCGAACATGAAGCAAAAGTAATCTCAAATGAAACAGTTCAACATCTTTTGGAGAAATATAAAATAATCTAGCAATAGTTCTACCACCCCCTCTTAGACGTTTTTTCCATTTCTTTTCTTTATCTACCCAAACATAATTTATCGGCATCTCTGTATATAGAAGATTGGAGGAATCAATTTGATTGATTTCAAAGAAAGCAGTTAATTTTGTTCTTCTATGACTTTGAAGAGCTTGCTGAACATTTCCTTCCCTAAAAACTACATTTTGCCGTTGAGGCAAGTGACATTCAAGTCGAACTATATTATGTGACTGGTAATGCATTGGGTACTCATTTATGCGCCAGTTAGCTTCCGTAGATCCAACATAGCGACCGGACAAAAAGCTATCGATTTCATCTATATGAACTTCGCCCTGAACTCCATCACTAACCCTACCGAACTGTAATGAGGCACAGTCGTAACCCTTATAAACATATTTGTATATATATTTTATACTCTTAACTGTGCTACAAACTTCAACATTTAGGTGGCAATCAAATTTTGCTAGAAGATATGGATTGTAAGGGACAACGTAACGATTATCAACAGATTGGCCACGAACGTCGACTGTTCTACCATTATTACGACGCATATAAACAGGATAGCCATTTACGTTAGCCTGAGTTGTATTGGAAAAGTCTTTAGGAAAGCTTTTGCTGCATTTACCATCTCTCATACAAACGAAGTTAGGATTTAATAAACCACATGGACCGTGAATCATATGTTTTTTGACTAAATCATGAAGTTTAGGGTTAACTGAAATATTTGGAATTTCCGCACAAACAAATTTATCGATGTCATTTATTCTGTCAGTAGAATCTAAAGTAAGTAGGATATGAGCGTGTGGCAAACCACGCTTTTGAAATTCAATCGTGTATATGAGTGCCTTAACTTTTCCGAAAATTTTAGATTTTTCTAGACATTCAATCAATTTTTTCAACTTTGAACGAAAAACACGGACGACAATGTGAGGTTGAAAATTCGGACTATCACCAGGCGAAATGTTATTAATAATTTCTGGCCATTTGGGGTTGCATGTCATTGTGATAAAAAGTGAAGGTTTTCCATCATGCTGAACTATTGCCATAGCATCTAAATAATTTTGGTACATATTTCTTGGCGAACCAATAAAAGAAGATGGTAAAACTATTCTACGACCTACCGAATTAACAGAATCATTTGGATGCTGCTGTAAAAAATCTGTTAAGTTATTATATACATCAGCTCGAAGAGTGGCTTGATTTTGTCGAATAAAGTGCAAACGGCTTCCTTCTATACGGACATAAATGTCTACAATCCATTGCAGAAACAATTTCTGCGAAGAATGAAGAATACTGAATTCATCTCGAATGGCCAGTCGAAATGACGCATATTGCAGCATTGTAATCTTGTTTTGTGGAGCAGGAGCAGCAGAAGTAGATCTTATTGAATGTTTCAAATTCACGTGCCATCCAGTGTCACCATTGGGAAATAATAAGGGATAAGCTAATGGATCTAATGAAGGATCTAGGACCGAAACACTGTGAACGGAATTTGAATTTTTTGAAAAAGTAATCATATTTCGCTCAAAAGGGGGCTCCCCGTCAACACTTTTGAAAATGGTTGCAACATCCGTTTGAATTGCTTCATTGTAACGCCGCATATCTAAATCCTGATTAACTCTGATTACCATACTGACTTCAGCAGCATTGTTTTGAGGTTGCTGACAATATTCAGACATTGTTTTGAATGAGCGGATAAAAGGGTTGACCCGTTGTAACTGCTCTGCTAAAGAACGCATAATTCCTAAATCACATCTAACATTACTTCTATCACTCATTCTGTACTCAAGAGCAGTCTCCACATCATAAAAGTAAAGTTGCGCATAACATGGTACACGATCGGGCAAATTTTGCACAGCGCCAATACGATGATAAAATACGTTATGTATTTTGAAATGATAGACGCCGTTTAAAACATTCTCATCTAACTGTGCCTCTGAGCTAACCATAGCAAATGACGCGTTATAAGAACGAATATTTGCTAGATAGTTCTGAGCACGTTTTTTGTTCGCAATATAAGTAGAATTCACATCCTTCAACAAATTTTCAAAAAAGCTATTGGGCGTCAATACCGGCAAAACTACCTTTCCCTTATGACAACAGAGAGCAAAAGCATTATTTTCACGACCTGTAATTTCTAATTGAAAATGCCTAGCTGAACAAAAAGAGCAACGAAATGTCATATTTCCTAAGTTGAACGAATTAAAGTTCCTTGGAGGCATATTTAGTGCACACTTATAAGATTCTTGCAATTCAACTAAACTGTTTTCATCAATTAAATTATTAGTTATAACTCTGTCTGCCCCTACCGAGATTCTACGCCTTTGTCTACGTCCACTATTGCCTGTTAACGATTGGCGACGCGGCATTTTAAAACAACAAATATAAATAAACAAATGAATAATATAAATAAACAAATGAATAAGGAAATAATTAGAAGAAAACCTAATATGCAACAATTATAAATTGAAATAAAAACTGCACTCACGAAAATCCACTTAACCAAAATTCACTCACAATATTCTTTTTCAAATGCACTCACAATATATATTTAATTTATGATTATTATTATGAACACAATTTCCTTAATGATTTTGTCAATAAATCGACAGTTTATTTAGTTTATAGTCTTTTAAATAAATTTTTAAATGAATTTGGTAAAACCAACGGTTAGTTAGCATTGACAATACTTCAAGCTTTGGATGACAGATTTGTGAGAACTAACGGATCTTTGAAGATTGTAAGGAGTTGCCATATCCTCACTGTTCTAAATTTAATTTAGGTCTAGTAATTAGTAGTAGTTAGTAGTAATTAGTATTCATGAAATTGAAATAATTTTTTATTCCAATAGCAATTTAATTTTCGTTTTTATGTGCAGCATGATTGATCCATTCCATATGTTTCGATTTTCGAGAAAACTTGTCCCGTGCCATTTATTGAAGACACGAACCAGAACGATTACACCACATTACACCGTGTCTGACCAAATGACTGCATTCTTGCAGACAACAACTTTTTTGATTAGTAATTAGT
>CAXASF010000673.1:0-25000 GCA_963971475.1 Chrysops caecutiens | reverse complement strand
TATTATTATTATTATTATTATTATTATTATTATTATTATTATTATTATTATTATTATTATTATTATTATTATTATTATTATTATTATTATTATTATTATTATTATTATTATTATTATTATTATTATTATTATTATTATTATTATTATTATTATTATTATTATTATTATTATTATTATTATTATTATTATTATTATTATTATTATTATTATTATTATTATTATTATTATTATTATTATTATTATTATTATTATTATTATTATTATTATTATTATTATTATTATTATTATTATTATTATTATTATTATTATTATTATTATTATTATTATTATTATTATTATTATTATTATTATTATTATTATTATTATTATTATTATTATTATTATTATTATTATTATTATTATTATTATTATTATTATTATTATTATTATTATTATTATTATTATTATTATTATTATTATTATTATTATTATTATTATTATTATTATTATTATTATTATTATTATTATTATTATTATTATTATTATTATTATTATTATTATTATTATTATTATTATTATTATTATTATTATTATTATTATTATTATTATTATTATTATTATTATTATTATTATTATTATTATTATTATTATTATTATTATTATTATTATTATTATTATTATTATTATTATTATTATTATTATTATTATTATTATTATTATTATTATTATTATTATTATTATTATTATTATTATTATTATTATTATTATTATTATTATTATTATTATTATTATTATTATTATTATTATTATTATTATTATTATTATTATTATTATTATTATTATTATTATTATTATTATTATTATTATTATTATTATTATTATTATTATTATTATTATTATTATTATTATTATTATTATTATTATTATTATTATTATTATTATTATTATTATTATTATTATTATTATTATTATTATTATTATTATTATTATTATTATTATTATTATTATTATTATTATTATTATTATTATTATTATTATTATTATTATTATTATTATTATTATTATTATTATTATTATTATTATTATTATTATTATTATTATTATTATTATTATTATTATTATTATTATTATTATTATTATTATTATTATTATTATTATTATTATTATTATTATTATTATTATTATTATTATTATTATTATTATTATTATTATTATTATTATTATTATTATTATTATTATTATTATTATTATTATTATTATTATTATTATTATTATTATTATTATTATTATTATTATTATTATTATTATTATTATTATTATTATTATTATTATTATTATTATTATTATTATTATTATTATTATTATTATTATTATTATTATTATTATTATTATTATTATTATTATTATTATTATTATTATTATTATTATTATTATTATTATTATTATTATTATTATTATTATTATTATTATTATTATTATTATTATTATTATTATTATTATTATTATTATTATTATTATTATTATTATTATTATTATTATTATTATTATTATTATTATTATTATTATTATTATTATTATTATTATTATTATTATTATTATTATT
Source organism: Chrysops caecutiens (assembly GCA_963971475.1). Lineage (NCBI taxonomy): Eukaryota > Metazoa > Arthropoda > Insecta > Diptera > Tabanidae > Chrysops > Chrysops caecutiens. The sequence continues at coordinate 23,418 of CAXASF010000673.1, read as the reverse complement.
ATTATTATTATTATTATTATTATTATTATTATTTTATTATTATTATTATTATTATTATTATTATTATTATTATTATTATTATTATTATTATTATTATTATTATTATTATTATTATTATTATTATTATTATTATTATTATTATTATTATTATTATTATTATTATTATTATTATTATTATTATTATTATTATTATTATTATTATTATTATTATTATTATTATTATTATTATTATTATTATTATTATTATTATTATTATTATTATTATTATTATTATTATTATTATTATTATTATTATTATTATTATTATTATTATTATTATTATTATTATTATTATTATTATTATTATTATTATTATTATTATTATTATTATTATTATTATTATTATTATTATTATTATTATTATTATTATTATTATTATTATTATTATTATTATTATTATTATTATTATTATTATTATTATTATTATTATTATTATTATTATTATTATTATTATTATTATTATTATTATTATTATTATTATTATTATTATTATTATTATTATTATTATTATTATTATTATTATTATTATTATTATTATTATTATTATTATTATTATTATTATTATTATTATTATTATTATTATTATTATTATTATTATTATTATTATTATTATTATTATTATTATTATTATTATTATTATTATTATTATTATTATTATTATTATTATTATTATTATTATTATTATTATTATTATTATTATTATTATTATTATTATTATTATTATTATTATTATTATTATTATTATTATTATTATTATTATTATTATTATTATTATTATTATTATTATTATTATTATTATTATTATTATTATTATTATTATTATTATTATTATTATTATTATTATTATTATTATTATTATTATTATTATTATTATTATTATTATTATTATTATTATTATTATTATTATTATTATTATTATTATTATTATTATTATTATTATTATTATTATTATTATTATTATTATTATTATTATTATTATTATTATTATTATTATTATTATTATTATTATTATTATTATTCTTATTATTATTATTATTATTATTATTATTATTATTATTATTATTATTATTATTATTATTATTATTATTATTATTATTATTATTATTATTATTATTATTATTATTATTATTATTATTATTATTATTATTATTATTATTATTATTATTATTATTATTATTATTATTATTATTATTATTATTATTATTATTATTATTATTATTATTATTATTATTATTATTATTATTATTATTATTATTATTATTATTATTATTATTATTATTATTATTATTATTATTATTATTATTATTATTATTATTATTATTATTATTATTATTATTATTATTATTATTATTATTATTATTATTATTATTATTATTATTATTATTATTATTATTATTAGTATTATTATTATTATTATTATTATTATTATTATTATTATTATTATTATTATTATTATTATTATTATTATTATTATTATTATTATTATTATTATTATTATTATTATTATTATTATTATTATTATTATTATTATTATTATTATTATTATTATTATTATTATTATTATTATTATTATTATTATTATTATTATTATTATTATTATTATTATTATTATTATTATTATTATTATTATCATTATCATTATTATTATTATTATTATTATTATTATTATTATTATTATTATTATTATTATTATTATTATTATTATTATTATTATTATTATTATTATTATTATTATTATTATTATTATTATTATTATTATTATTATTATTATTATTATTATTATTATTATTATTATTATTATTATTATTATTATTATTATTATTATTATTATTATTATTATTATTATTATTATTATTATTATTATTATTATTATTATTATTATTATTATTATTATTATTATTATTATTATTATTATTATTATTATTATTATTATTATTATTATTATTATTATTATTATTATTACTATTATAATTATTATTATTATTATTATTATTATTATTATTATTATTATTATTATTATTATTATTATTATTATTATTATTATTATTATTATTATTATTATTATTATTATTATTATTATTATTATTATTATTATTATTATTATTATTATTATTATTATTATTATTATTATTATTATTATTATTATTATTATTATTATTATTATTATTATTATTATTATTATTATTATTATTATTATTATTATTATTATTATTATTATTATTATTATTATTATTATTATTATTATTATTATTATTATTATTATTATTATTATTATTATTATTATTATTATTATTATTATTATTATTATTATTATTATTATTATTATTATTATTATTATTATTATTGTAATGTTTACCTACTATTAAAACTGAAAATATACCTAAAGTCGTGCGTCAATCTGGACTGCACGAAATAATGGCTTTCGCCGAAGCGTGAGCCGCAATTTCTAAATGAGAGAAAGCACTTAGCTTTTTCCAGGTGCAAGGAGATCTAGCACTCAAGACGTCTATTTACTTTCTGGTTTTACAAACAAAATCTTAGCCTATTTATAATAGTAAATTATGCTTACTTAAAATTAATTTTGCTTAACACTAATTGCTTAACCTAGGTAAGTGTCATGACCTATAATTATGTTAGTCATTGATTTCTGAGTACATTATTTAAGTTACAAAAATAAATATTAAATTTCACTGTATACAAATCACTTAAAAATAATGTCACTATCTCTAATTTCATACTTACCAATTCACAATTCGCTGATGATTCAATTCATCGAATTGTGAGTTGGTACGTTGAACTCGTTGCAGAGTCAACGTTGTTTATTTTATGTTAATACGTGTATACGCATCGTGCGTTCACACTACACCTTCGGGGCTTTTGTGTCGAAACTTATACTTATGTATTTAAGTTGAGACATGTGGTGCTTAGATTAATTGACGTATAGTTTTAATTGGTTATTGTGGAATTCTTTATGTTTGCCATCGATATCCACAATTGTATTGACTCCGTTACTTTTGACCACAATATATGGTCCTTTGTACGGCCTTTGTGCCTTCTTTCTACTATCTATTCGTATTAATACCTTATCTCCTACCTTTAATGCTAATGGATTTATATTTTTATTCTTGATTACTCTACTTGCTTTTACTTTTTCTATAATACCTTTAGCTCTATCCAGGGCTCTTTTCATTCTTAACTTAAATTCATTAACGTAATTATCTAAGTTGTATACCCTTTCTGCTGGGTTTATTTCTTGTGTTGGTAAGTAAGGGAGTTTTCCAAAAACTAACTCATAAGGAGTATAACCGGTATCGACATTAGGCGAAGTATTGTAAGCAAATGTATAATAGGGTAACCATATGTCCCATTCATCTTCATTAGTAAATGATAACATATATTCGTTTAAAACTCTATGGTTCCTTTCCACCATACCGAGGGTTTCATGGTGATAAGGAGCCGAAAATATTTGTTTAATTTTTAAAGTAGTGCATATATTTCGCATTAAATCATTTGTGAATTCAGTTCCTCTATCCGATTTGAGTATTTTAAATTGGCCAAATTTCATTATAAGTTCTTTTACCAAAGTTTCAGCTACTGTTTTCGCATCTTTAGATTCTATGGGTGCAGCTATTATAAATTTCGATAATTCACATTGCATAGTCAAAATATATCGAAAATGATTTGAAATTCGCAAAGGTCCTACTGTATCTATTTGTATAACCTCAAATGTAGTAGTAGGTGTATCGGTACATATCATTCTTTCTTTAGTATGTCTGATTTGTTTTGATAACTGACAGGTTTTGCATGCATTAATTATTTTCTTAGTCATGGTACTCATTCCCTTCCAACAGTATCTCTGTTTCAATTTTAGAATCGTTTTTCGGATACCTAGATGACCTCCATGTGGTGATTCATGATATTCGATTATCAAATCTTTTTGTTTGCTTATATCTTTTACTGGCTTCGGTGGCATGTATATTAATATGTTAAGATTTGCGCATTTCTTCTTATTTAATTTATTATACAATTTCTTGAGATCTTCCTTGTGTACACAATCAAATAAATCATCATTATTGGCCAATGCTAGCTCATTTATCTTCCAATAATGGGTTACTTCTAACAGCTTCTCCATGATAAATTCAAATTTATTAGGATTTTTGCTGACGTAACTAACTGTTGGTTTCTTCTCATCTAGAACTGGTTCACTGAGAGAATTATCACTACAACAGTCCACAATTACTTCTTTATTCGTTCGAACTATATTGATATAAAGATCCCAATTGCTAGTTTTGTTACGTATATCATTACTCATGAGTTTGTTTTTAACTGTCCGCGGTATATTAAATTTTAATTTATTGACATTACTAACGTCAGATAAGGATGTACAATCCCAAATATGAAGTTGATCAGGCTTCTTTGGAAAGTTGTCATCTTGCATTTTGGCATTATTTTTATCGTTACTTTGTTGTTTTGTCATGCCCCTTGTTATAGCCAGAGTCTTTTTTATTGTCTCATCCCTTTCTAATGGGATCATACTTTTTAAAATATCTGAGTTTAGCTCAATGCGAGACAAGGCATCTGCATTGGTATTAATTTTTCCTTTTTTGTATATTATCTCAAAATCGTAATCTGCCAAGTCTAACCGTATTCTTGTTAGTTTTGATGATGGATTCTTGTGGGTAAATAGTGAAACTAAAGGTCTGTGGTCTGTGACCACGATGAATTTTCTGCCATACAAGTATGGTCTGAAGAAGTTAATACCCCAATGTATTGCTAACAGTTCCTTTTCAATTATGGGTTTGTTCAATTCATGTTTGTTGAGTGATTTGCTTGCATAGGATATGGGCAAGTCAGAACCTATTTCTCCTTGCGATAAAACTGCTCCTAAAGCATAGCTTGAAGCATCAGTGGTCAATATGAATGGTTTATCAAAATTTGGATATTGGAGAACAGGTGGTTTCAATAATTTATTTTTTAATTCATCAAAAGCTTCTTGACAAGAGTTGTCCCAAAGAAATTGCACATGCTTTTTTAATAATTGATTCAGGGGTTTTGCAATTTCTGCAAAGTTTTGAATGAAACGCCGGTAATAGTTGCAAAACGCTACAAATCTGCGTACTTCATCCGTGTTCTTGGGAATTGGATACTCCTTTATAACCTTGTACTTTTCTGGGTCAGTTTTCACGCCATCTTTAGTAATTAAATGGCCTAGATATACGACCTCTGTTTTCAGAAATTGGCATTTACCTGGGTTGAGTTTCAGGTTGTACTGCCTTAGCCGTTCGAATACTTTCCGCATGTTTTGATTGTGGTGGCTTATACTACATCCAAAAATAATAATGTCATCTACATAGAGAAATGCCTCAAAATCGAGTCCGCATAACGCAATAGTCAACATACGTTGAAAACTATTTGAAGAGATTTTAAGACCGAAAGGTAATCTAGTAAATTGATAATGACCGTTATTGTCAGAAAATGCTGTTAGTGGCCTTGAACTTTCGTCTAATTCTATTTGATGAAATGAACTAGTCATATCCAGGGTTGAAAAATATTTCGCCCTGCCTATTTTATCAAGAACATCCTCCAATCGTGATAAAGGAAACTTGTCATTAACAATTTTGGTGTTTAACCTTCTAAAATCTACTACTAAACGCCACTTTTTATTGCCATTGCCGCTCTTTTTTGGTACTATTAAGAGTGGAGAATTGTAAGGACTACGAGAGGGTTCTATGATGTTGTCCTTCAATAATTTTTGGACTTGCTTTTGTATTTCTTCGTTTTGTGAGTGCGGAAGTCTGTAATTCTTAATATATACAGGTGTTTTATCTGTGAGTTCCAAACTCTGTCGATAGAAATTGTTCACAGACAATTTATCTGTTTCTATGTGGAAAATGTCTTGAATGAATGTGGAATGTGGAAATGTTGAAAATGAAACTCTTCTATAATGTTTAAAAGACTAGTACGAGCCGAAGGATCTGATGATGAAATATCAATAAGATCAAGAATTTCTTTGAATCTCTTTTTCGTTTTGTCGCTTTTAACTTTTTCCCCCAAACTAACGACTTTATAATCTGCCAAGGGTTCAATGATTAAATTATCATCAATGTCATCGAGCGTGATATCAGAGTCGGTTAAATTCAAAATCTTAACATGCCGTACACCCCGTGCTGGTATAATGGTGTTGGCAATGAATACACCTTTCCGTATTTGTTTACCTAGTATGACATGATCATTGTTGATTTTGATATTTATTGGTACTATAACTTCTGATCTTGATGGTATTTTTATTAGTTTCACTTCATCTTGTCTGAATTCCATTGGTAAAATAATTTCGGATTGATTGACGAGGAAAGATACCGTGTAGGTCTCATAATCGATTTTGCACATAAATCGATGTAAAATATCTCGTCCAATTATTCCGTCTGTATAAATTGGAAAATCATTATTAACTATGAAAAATTTGTGTTTGAAAGAAATCTCGGTTCCAATATAGAGATTTAAATTTACAGAACCACGTGAATTTATTACTTCGTTCGTAATGCCTGTTAACCTGCAACTATCTTTCATGGAAAAAGACTCGTCTTCTTCAATAATACCCTTTTTACATAGTGATACATCTGCCCCTGTATCAACTAAAAATCTAAGATGCTGTCTCGTATTTTTGCAATATAATGTGATATAATTTACACAGTTATCCGAAATTTTATAAATTTTTGATCCGGTCGGATCAGTTACTCCGAGCCGGATATTTCCGAGTTTTCCTGATCCTGAACAAGATTAACATTATATCGCTTGTTATTATTTTGGTTTCTTCCGTTATTACGTGTATTGTTCCGATTATTGTTATTACTATTTCTATTATTATTATTTGTATTATAACCACCATTACTGTTTCTGTTGTTCATATTATTCCCGGAGTTATTGTTTCTACGGTTATTGTTCCTGTAGTTGTTATTGTTCCAGTTATTGTTATTATTGTTATTGTTATTATTCCTATAAGTGTTACCTCTATAGTTCCCATTTCTGTTGTTACCATTCCCATTATTATTTCTAGTATTGTAGTTATAATTCCTATTGTTGTTACGCTGATTAAATTGTCTATTCCTATCATTTTCCCTATAATAAAATACGCTGTTTGGTGCCTGTGTCTCACTTTTTTCTAACTCAAGGCTAATTTCTATAGCATCTGCCAGAGTATTTGGCCTTGCTGCAAAAACTGTACCTTTAAGTTGCTCATTCAAACCATTTTTAAATACCGACAGTGCATATGTGTCGTTAATCTTTGTAATAGTTTCTATTTGAGCTGCTGTAGCACCTGTACCCAAATCAGCTATCTGTAAGGAACTTAGTTCGCATATTAGTTCTAAAATTTTGTCTTTGTAGACTTTTATGCTCATTCTCTTTTGCATAAGGCTGCTTAAGGCTGTATGGATTTGTGGTATGGTGTTAGTGGTCTTAAATCTTAAACGTAATCTGGCAGATAAATCTTCAAATGTTGTAGGAACTCCCGTACTTCCAATTATTAATTGAACATTAGTTGTTAGCTTAACATTATATACAAAATCTACAAGGGCTGTTTTACCGTTTGCATTTAAACTTTTATGCAATATTTCTATTAACTTTATAAATGAATTTAATTCTTTTTGTTTTCCTTCAAAAACAGGAATAACTTTCATGGCAGTTTGTAAATCAAAATCCGCCATCTTTGAGTCTTCTAATACTTTAGCAAGTTGAGCTTCTAACAATTTTACTGTCTCTTGATATATCTTCGCGAAATGTTGTTTTATTTCTAAAATATCGCTATCGTCACTTACATTGCACAAAGTTGAAAATTTCGTTCGAATTTTATCTAATTGCTCCTGTTTGCCTTTTATAGCAACCAGTGTGTAAACTTTTTGTCCTTTCTTTTTTAAATTCTTTAATATATCTTCAACTTCTTTTACTAGCTCTTGTAGTTCTTGCATAACTAAACGAATGTTTTATATCTTCTATATTTGCATTATTTATTAAATTTTGTAAGAAAATTAATATTTTAATTATTCTTAAATATTATACGTTAATAGTCCTAACTAATTGCTTCTTTACATATTTTTCATTGTAACGCTTATAAAAATAGGCTATTATAAAAATCCCTATAAGTACTGCTGCTGTAGTCAATGATTGGGAGTATTCCTCGACAAAGGTCTCCTGAACATTCGTTTGGCAATTCCCCATCACTGTAGTTGCCTTAATTTCTTGAATAGATTCTTCTGCTCCTCTCCTGACGTAATTGCGATGAGCCGGTGAAGTTCCTTTCTTTGTTGTCGCAACTTTACTTGTTTTCCTCCACGTCTCTTCCTCTTAATTGGTGGTGTTACTACTGTATCGGTCGGCTTCCTTTTGTTCTGTCGTGCGCGATATTCTTCAATTGTCAACTTCTTAGGACCTATGTGTCGAAGTTCTTCAATAGGAGTTGGTATGTATTCTGGGGTGGCCGTTTCTTCTCCTTGTGGGATATATTCTGTTATTGTTGTGACGTCCTTCTCGAGTTCTGCAAATTCCTGTTCAAATTGGCTGCATAATTTGTTGAAACGGTCGTTGAGCTGGTCTTGCCAATCAGAAGCTGCCATTTGGTCCGCAAGTCTGCAGGATCGCCATGTAATGTTTACCTACTATTAAAACTGAAAATATACCTAAAGTCGTGCGTCAATCTGGACTGCACGAAATAATGGCTTTCGCCGAAGCGTGAGCCGCAATTTCTAAATGAGAGAAAGCACTTAGCTTTTTCCAGGTGCAAGGAGATCTAGCACTCAAGACGTCTATTTACTTTCTGGTTTTACAAACAAAATCTTAGCCTATTTATAATAGTAAATTATGCTTACTTAAAATTAATTTTGCTTAACACTAATTGCTTAACCTAGGTAAGTGTCATGACCTATAATTATGTTAGTCATTGATTTCTGAGTACATTATTTAAGTTACAAAAATAAATATTAAATTTCACTGTATACAAATCACTTAAAAATAATGTCACTATCTCTAATTTCATACTTACCAATTCACAATTCGCTGATGATTCAATTCATCGAATTGTGAGTTGGTACGTTGAACTCGTTGCAGAGTCAACGTTGTTTATTTTATGTTAATACGTGTATACGCATCGTGCGTTCACACTACATTATTATTATTATTATTATTATTATTATTATTATTATTATTATTATTATTATTATTATTATTATTATTATTATTATTATTATTATTATTATTATTATTATTATTATTATTATTATTATTATTATTATTATTATTATTATTATTATTATTATTATTATTATTATTATTATTATTATTATTATTATTATTATTATTATTATTATTATTATTATTATTATTATTATTATTATTATTATTATTATTATTATTATTATTATTATTATTATTATTATTATTATTATTATTATTATTATTATTATTATTATTATTATTATTATTATTATTATTATTATTATTATTATTATTATTATTATTATTATTATTATTATTATTATTATTATTATTATTATTATTATTATTATTATTATTATTATTATTATTATTATTATTATTATTATTATTATTATTATTATTATTATTATTATTATTATTATTATTATTATTATTATTATTATTATTATTATTATTATTATTATTATTATTATTATTATTATTATTATTATTATTATTATTATTATTATTATTATTATTATTATTATTATTATTATTATTATTATTATTATTATTATTATTATTATTATTATTATTATTATTATTATTATTATTATTATTATTATTATTATTATTATTATTATTATTATTATTATTATTATTATTATTATTATTATTATTATTATTATTATTATTATTATTATTATTATTATTATTATTATTATTATTATTATTATTATTATTATTATTATTATTATTATTATTATTATTATTATTATTATTATTATTATTATTATTATTATTATTATTATTATTATTATTATTATTATTATTATTATTATTATTATTATTATTATTATTATTATTATTATTATTATTATTATTATTATTATTATTATTATTATTATTATTATTATTATTATTATTATTATTATTATTATTATTATTATTATTATTATTATTATTATTATTATTATTATTATTATTATTATTATTATTATTATTATTATTATTATTATTATTATTATTATTATTATTATTATTATTATTATTATTATTATTATTATTATTATTATTATTATTATTATTATTATTATTATTATTATTATTATTATTATTATTATTATTATTATTATTATTATTATTATTATTATTATTATTATTATTATTATTATTATTATTATTATTATTATTATTATTATTATTATTATTATTATTATTATTATTATTATTATTATTATTATTATTATTATTATTATTATTATTATTATTATTATTATTATTATTATTATTATTATTATTATTATTATTATTATTATTATTATTATTATTATTATTATTATTATTATTATTATTATTATTATTATTATTATTATTATTATTATTATTATTATTATTATTATTATTATTATTATTATTATTATTATTATTATTATTATTATTATTATTATTATTATTATTATTATTATTATTATTATTATTATTATTATTATTATTATTATTATTATTATTATTATTATTATTATTATTATTATTATTATTATTATTATTATTATTATTATTATTATTATTATTATTATTATTATTATTATTATTATTATTATTATTATTATTATTATTATTATTATTATTATTATTATTATTATTATTATTATTATTATTATTATTATTATTATTATTATTATTATTATTATTATTATTATTATTATTATTATTATTATTATTATTATTATTATTATTATTATTATTATTATTATTATTATTATTATTATTATTATTATTATTATTATTATTATTATTATTATTATTATTATTATTATTATTATTATTATTATTATTATTATTATTATTATTATTATTATTATTATTATTATTATTATTATTATTATTATTATTATTATTATTATTATTATTATTATTATTATTATTATTATTATTATTATTATTATTATTATTATTATTATTATTATTATTATTATTATTATTATTATTATTATTATTATTATTATTATTATTATTATTATTATTATTATTATTATTATTATTATTATTATTATTATTATTATTATTATTATTATTATTATTATTATTATTATTATTATTATTATTATTATTATTATTATTATTATTATTATTATTATTATTATAATTATTATTATTATTATTATTATTATTATTATTATTATTATTATTATTATTATTATTATTATTATTATTATTATTATTATTATTATTATTATTTCCGTGTGGGGTTTTCCGTCCCCCATCGGACGCGTCCCCAGGTGGCGGATAGGGGAACGCTCTGTAGATATGCAGAGCAGGTACTTTCCACTCGCGGACCAAAACGGAGATTAGGCGAAAAAATCCAACGCACGTCTGTTCCCAAGGTGGGCGGTGCGCTGGTCAGCGTCTGTCACCATGTCAGGTGCGGCTGCCATAATGTTTGCGACCGGTACACGTTGCGGCACACTGGGAGTGCCCGGAGATGTCGCTGGTGTCCCGCCGGCGGTGTGCAAGGGCTGCTGTTAATTCAGCTGAGGTGGTAGCCGTGACGTGTATCAGGAGCCAGCCCCTTCGGTCCCTGGTCAGGGAGTGTGCATTGGATGCAGAAGTAGAAGTCTGCATTGCTCCGAGCGAGCGCAGGTCCGTCCGTGTATTCCGGGACTTGTTAAGCGTAGGTCAGGCCTCAGAGGACTGGGGTAGGGGCTAATGTCCCCGAGGGTATACCCGTTCCTGACTATTACGGCCCGCTCCCCTGCACACGATGCGCTGGTGATCAACAATGATGGATACTATTGGGAAAAACACAAACAATACGCAAAACAGAGAGAGAAAGGCAAGTGTAGAGGCCCAAGAAGGCATTAATGCGCTGCACAATGATGAACTGTATAACGGAAGGACAGATGAAAGAATCCTTCCAGGAGCCTTTAGCCGAAGCGCGAAGGTGGCAAGGACACCACCAAGCAAAGATACACCTAAATCAAGCAGTTCGTTGATGCGCACGCCACCAGACAAAGTGGCCTGTGCACCAACGGGTGGTCTGCCCAGCCCGACAAACGGGTATGTACCAGCAAACGCAGACGCCCAAGAAGCGGAAAACGCTAATGAATCGATCCAAAGTAGCAGACAGGAGGAAAGAGGAGGATCACCGCGACACAACTTCATCGAACGAATGAAAAAGGAGGAGGATGCGGCACTTGCAAAATGCAAAAGTGCACTGCGAGACATCAAAGCAGCAATTAAAAAACAGAAAAATATCTCAAAGACTGTCCAAGACAGGGCCGATGAAATGACTGAATTGATAGATATTATCGAGACCTGTCGGAAGTCTTGGCGAAAAGCCGAGTTGCAGGACCAAAAATTGGCAACGCGGACACAGAACTTAGGCGCACAAACACCCATCACTAGCAAGAGGGCTGCTACGAGCCCGATCGAGCAAGAAGCGGGGAAAAAGCTATGTGAAGGAGTGCCGGAGGAGGAAGAATGGCAAGTTCATACGAAGAAAGGCAGAACCAAGGCCGTCAGAAATAAACAAAAAGAGCCGGATGTCCCCTGCCCCGGGCAAGAGACGTCTGTCCACCAGAGGCAAAAAAATAAGGAGAAGAAACGCAGGCCTCGAAGAGAAGCCTTCGTGATAAAACCGCTGCAAGGGAAATCTTACGCAGAGGTCCTAGGCATGATCCGGGCAAAAGTTAATCCTGCAGAAACCAACACGGATGTAAGATCCATTCGCCGAACCCGTTCCGGGGAACTGCTGGTGGAACTAGGAAAGGAGATGGGCGATAAAGCGGCATTTAGTGATGCCCTGAAGCGCTCGCTAGGAGACGGCGCCACGGTACGCAGTCTCGAGCCCAAGGAATCTGTAGAGATCAGGGACCTAGATGATCTCACTACAGAAGAGGAGGTGCTGGCGGCGGTTATAAGAGCTACAAGCGGGCTCGCTGAAAACCCTACCGTCTCCATCTCAAACAGTAACAGCAGGGGGCAGAAAAAGGCCACGGTCACGCTCAACACGAAGGGGGCAAGCCAACTCCTGAAGGCCCAGCATATCAAAATTGGCTGGGTGAGCTGCAGGGTCCAACAAAAATGTAACGTTCCACGGTGCTTCCGTTGTCTCAGCTACGGGCATTACGCCAGCACTTGTAAAGGGCCAGAAAGGAGTCGCCTATGCTTCAAGTGCATGAAAGCGGAGCACAAGGCCAAGCAGTGCTCGGCTCCGGATCACTGTACAATATGTGAAGAAACAGGCAAAGGTCCGGAAGGGCTCGACCACGCGCCTGGGTCAAAACGGTGTAGGGTATTCGCAGATGCCCTAGAAAAAAGCAAAAAGCTTATGAGATGATCCGTATCTTACAAGCTAATATGAATCGGAGTTTAACAGCGAATAATTTGCTGCACCAAATAGGAAACGAGAAAAAGGTGGACCTTCTACTCATAAGCGAGCAATATAAGAACTACCACTCTCCAGGTTGGTACCTGGATGAGCTTGGGACGGCTGCAATATGGGTAAGAGAACCAACCAAGGTGCGGGTGGCAGCGCATGGGAGCGGCCGGGGTTACGTTTGGGTAAAGAGCTCTGGAGTAACCTATTTCAGTTGCTATTTTACCCCGAACGAACCTATTCGATACTACAGGGACAAAGTGGACGCCCTTGAGGACAAAATCCGCCAAACGGGAGGAAGAGTGGTGGTTGCGGGTGATTTCAACGCAAGAGGCGTAGAGTGGGGCATGCCCGAGACCGATTCGCGGGGCAGATATCTATTGGAAATGGTTGCCCGAACAGGTCTCGCCATATTGAATATCGGTAACACTCCAACTTTTCGCCGTCCCGGATATAGAGGAACCATTCCTGATATCTCACTTGCTTCAGAGGGAATGGTAGCAGCAGTAAAAGAATGGAGAGTGCTCGAGGAATATACAGGAAGTGACCACCAATACATCACGTTCAGAGTTTATGATGGCCATGTAGCACCGACGGCCGGGCTGAGTGCAAGACCCACCATGGAGGCAGAAGTCATGGCCCATATCGTGAACGCGCTCTTCCCGACGCACCCAATCAGAGAGAGAGAAGTGGAAGACGTCGGAAACATACCTTTGTTTACCGAGGAGGAGCTGATGGTAGCAATAAATTCCCTCCGCAACGGGAAAGCCCCAGGACCAGACGGAATTCCCAGCGAAGCGCTAAAGAAGGCGCTCGGGCGTGCCCCGAAATCCTGCTGGGAATGTACAACACGTGTTTGAAGGCAGGACTGTTTTATTCCCCCTGGAAGATAGGAAGACTTGTGCTGATTAACAAGGGCAAAGGAGATGTACTGGCACCATCATCGTACCGCCCACTATGCATGCTAGACACCGCGGGTAAAGTCCTTGAAAAACTGCTGCAGCCCCGTCTATTATCGGCAATCCGGACAGCAGGGGACCTATGCGAACGTCAATATGGCTTCCGCCGGGGACGGTGCACTATTGATGCGATAAATGAGGTCGTAGAAGCGGTTCATAGAGCTGAGAGGGGTAATCACCATTCACGCCGAATGGTCTTATTAGTGACACTAGATGTTAAGAATGCATTCAACTCGGCAAGGTGGTGCGACATTCTCGATGCGTTGGAGAAAACTTTCCAAGTGCCGGGATACCTACTCCGTATGATGAAGGACTATCTGAGTGATCGAGCGCTGGAGTATGAGACTGTGGAAGGCATCCGCAGAAAGACTATAACAGCGGGGGCGGCGCAAGGGTCTATTCTCGGCCCGGATCTGTGGAATATTTCCTACGATAGCCTCTTGCGACTAGAGATGCCAGAAGAGACGCGCTTGGTTGGCTACGCGGACGATGTCGTAGCGTTGATTGCTGCGCGCACCTACGAGTTGGCGCAACTTAAACTCAGGAGGGTGAACAGCTGGATGAGCGAGCATGGACTTTCGTTAGCTGCAGCCAAGACGGAAATCGTAATCCTCACGAAAAGGAGGATCGAGAAGGCTCTGCCCATTGTAGTGGGAGATGAGCATATGCAGACAAAGCCTGCCGCTAAGTATCTGGGGGTGACAATGGACACTAAGCTCACCTTCGGAGAACACATTCGGCGGACGGCAGACAAGGCGGCGTTAATAACAACATATTTGAGCAGGATAATGGCTAACACCCATGGTCCAATGCCGGCGAAACGGCGACTATTGATGAGCACGGTGCAGTCCATACTTCTATACGGCGCTGAGATATGGGGCGCCAGAATGAAAATCGAACGCTACAGGAAGCGCCTGGCCTCCGTACAAAGGAGGGGGGCTCTTAGAGTAACTTGTGCTTACCGCACAGTCTCTGAGCCGGCAGTCCTTGTCATTGCTGGAGTCATACCCGTAGGTCTACTAGCATTAGAGCGAAAGGCGATCTATAGAAGGAAAAGCGAGGTGGGAAGAGCCCGGGCAAGTACAGAAGAGAGAGCCCACACCTTGAGAAAATGGCAAGACTTATGGAGCACGGAGTCTAGAGGCAGATGGACGGCCCGACTTATCCCGCAGATTGAACCATGGGTGGGACGCGCGCATGGAGAAGTGTCGTACTACATGACGCAGTTCCTCAGCGGTCATGGGTGTTTTAGATCATACCTACATAACATGGGCAGGGCTGATTCACCAGAATGCCAGTACTGCGGGGTGGAAAAAGACGACGCAGAGCACACGCTGTTTTACTGTGAACGATGGGTGCAGCGAAGAGAAGAGATTGAAGCCGAGGTCGGTAGACTGACGGCCGAAAATATAGTGGGCCACATGCTTATGACGGAGGACAGGTGGAGAATGATACAAGGATACATTGAAGATGTCCTCCGCACAAAGCACAGAGAGGGTGAAATGCAGAGGGACCATCAGCCATTCGAGGTTAGAGCTTAGGAATTTCAATAGATGTAAGCCCATAAATAGCAGATGTGTGGTAGCAGTAGTTTAAGGCGATACATGGAGTGTAGATGTCATGGCGAGATGATATCTGACGGCTTGTTGCAGAGGTTAAGATTAGGGTGGTTCTTCCGCCTGTCTGGCGCGTGATAAAGAAGTGCTTGAAAAAACCTCAGTTGTAAAACACCGGCAAATAATGCTCGGTGTCTTGTGACTTAGGCTTAGACTAGAGCGCTTCTTCCGCCTGGCCGGGACGTGATAAAGAAGTGCCCGAAAAGAACCTCAGGCACAAAGGAGGAGGATACTCACCTCGCACCGACAGCAACTTACGTTTAAATTAAAGTTTTTATTATTTAGTATAAATAAGGTAGGATAGTATTAATAGGGTACAATTATAAGGGGAGTGTATAGGTATAGGAGTAAAATAATACACAATCGCAATAGGACAAAGAGTAATAGGTGAATAGTCGAATGACATATAATAGAACATAAGTAGCATAGATTTAACAATAAATTTAACAAACAACGGTGGAAAGACCCACAAAAAAAATTAACAATAGATTTAACAAACAACGGTGGAAAGACCCACAAAAAAAGGGGTCTCAGGGCAAGGCCCAACCTGAAGTAATGTGGTAAACGGTTCCAGGTTGGTGTCCTTGGAGTCCGAGGGAGGGGTTTTAGTCGGTAGTCGCATAGGAGTCCGACACAACGTCCGTAAACGGATTTCCCCTCCCTCGTAAAAAAAAAAAAAAAAAAAAAAAAAAAATTATTATTATTATTATTATTATTATTATTATTATTATTATTATTATTATTATTATTATTATTATTATTATTATTATTATTATTATTATTATTATTATTATTATTATTATTATTATTATTATTATTATTATTATTATTATTATTATTATTATTATTATTATTATTATTATTATTATTATTATTATTATTATTATTATTATTATTATTATTATTATTATTATTATTATTATTATTATTATTATTATTATTATTATTATTATTATTATTATTATTATTATTATTATTATTATTATTATTATTATTATTATTATTATTATTATTATTATTATTATTATTATTATTATTATTATTATTATTATTATTATTATTATTATTATTATTATTATTATTATTATTATTATTATTATTATTATTATTATTATTATTATTATTATTATTATTATTATTATTATTATTATTATTATTATTATTATTATTATTATTATTATTATTATTATTATTATTATTATTATTATTATTATTATTATTATTATTATTATTATTATTATTATTATTATTATTATTATTATTATTATTATTATTATTATTATTATTATTATTATTATTATTATTATTATTATTATTATTATTATTATTATTATTATTATTATTATTATTATTATTATTATTATTATTATTAT
The DNA here is from genome assembly GCA_963971475.1 of Chrysops caecutiens. Classification (NCBI taxonomy): domain Eukaryota; kingdom Metazoa; phylum Arthropoda; class Insecta; order Diptera; family Tabanidae; genus Chrysops; species Chrysops caecutiens. Next base: position 5,864 of record CAXASF010000673.1, on the reverse strand, counting down.
TATTATTATTATTATTATTATTATTATTATTATTATTATTATTATTATTATTATTATTATTATTATTATTATTATTATTATTATTATTATTATTATTATTATTATTATTATTATTATTATTATTATTATTATTATTATTATTATTATTATTATTATTATTATTATTATTATTATTATTATTATTATTATTATTATTATTATTATTATTATTATTATTATTATTATTATTATTATTATTATTATTATTATTATTATTATTATTATTATTATTATTATTATTATTATTATTATTATTATTATTATTATTATTATTATTATTATTATTATTATTATTATTATTATTATTATTATTATTATTATTATTATTATTATTATTATTATTATTATTATTATTATTATTATTATTATTATTATTATTATTATTATTATTATTATTATTATTATTATTATTATTATTATTATTATTATTATTATTATTATTATTATTATTATTATTATTATTATTATTATTATTATTATTATTATTATTATTATTATTATTATTATTATTATTATTATTATTATTATTATTATTATTATTATTATTATTATTATTATTATTATTATTATTATTATTATTATTATTATTATTATTATTATTATTATTATTATTATTATTATTATTATTATTATTATTATTATTATTATTATTATTATTATTATTATTATTATTATTATTATTATTATTATTATTATTATTATTATTATTATTATTATTATTATTATTATTATTATTATTATTATTATTATTATTATTATTATTATTATTATTATTATTATTATTATTATTATTATTATTATTATTATTATTATTATTATTATTATTATTATTATTATTATTATTATTATTATTATTATTATTATTATTATTATTATTATTATTATTATTATTATTATTATTATTATTATTATTATTATTATTATTATTATTATTATTATTATTATTATTATTATTATTATTATTATTATTATTATTATTATTATTATTATTATTATTATTATTATTATTATTATTATTATTATTATTATTATTATTATTATTATTATTATTATTATTATTATTATTATTATTATTATTATTATTATTATTATTATTATTATTATTATTATTATTATTATTATTATTATTATTATTATTATTATTATTATTATTATTATTATTATTATTATTATTATTATTATTATTATTATTATTATTATTATTATTATTATTATTATTATTATTATTATTATTATTATTATTATTATTATTATTATTATTATTATTATTATTATTATTATTATTATTATTATTATTATTATTATTATTATTATTATTATTATTATTATTATTATTATTATTATTATTATTATTATTATTATTATTATTATTATTATTATTATTATTATTATTATTATTATTATTATTATTATTATTATTATTATTATTATTATTATTATTATTATTATTATTATTATTATTATTATTATTATTATTATTATTATTATTATTATTATTATTATTATTATTATTATTATTATTATTATTATTATTATTATTATTATTATTATTATTATTATTATTATTATTATTATTATTATTATTATTATTATTATTATTATTATTATTATTATTATTATTATTATTATTATTATTATTATTATTATTATTATTATTATTATTATTATTATTATTATTATTATTATTATTATTATTATTATTATTATTATTATTATTATTATTATTATTATTATTATTATTATTATTATTATTATTATTATTATTATTATTATTATTATTATTATTATTATTATTATTATTATTATTATTATTATTATTATTATTATTATTATTATTATTATTATTATTATTATTATTATTATTATTATTATTATTATTATTATTATTATTATTATTATTATTATTATTATTATTATTATTATTATTATTATTATTATTATTATTATTATTATTATTATTATTATTATTATTATTATTATTATTATTATTATTATTATTATTATTATTATTATTATTATTATTATTATTATTATTATTATTATTATTATTATTATTATTATTATTATTATTATTATTATTATTATTATTATTATTATTATTATTATTATTATTATTATTATTATTATTATTATTATTATTATTATTATTATTATTATTATTATTATTATTATTATTATTATTATTATTATTATTATTATTATTATTATTATTATTATTATTATTATTATTATTATTATTATTATTATTATTATTATTATTATTATTATTATTATTATTATTATTATTATTATTATTATTATTATTATTATTATTATTATTATTATTATTATTATTATTATTATTATTATTATTATTATTATTATTATTATTATTATTATTATTATTATTATTATTATTATTATTATTATTATTATTATTATTATTATTATTATTATTATTATTATTATTATTATTATTATTATTATTATTATTATTATTATTATTATTATTATTATTATTATTATTATTATTATTATTATTATTATTATTATTATTATTATTATTATTATTATTATTATTATTATTATTATTATTATTATTATTATTATTATTATTATTATTATTATTATTATTATTATTATTATTATTATTATTATTATTATTATTATTATTATTATTATTATTATTATTATTATTATTATTATTATTATTATTATTATTATTATTATTATTATTATTATTATTATTATTATTATTATTATTATTATTATTATTATTATTATTATTATTATTATTATTATTATTATTATTATTATTATTATTATTATTATTATTATTATTATTATTATTATTATTATTATTATTATTATTATTATTATTATTATTATTATTATTATTATTATTATTATTATTATTATTATTATTATTATTATTATTATTATTATTATTATTATTATTATTATTATTATTATTATTATTATTATTATTATTATTATTATTATTATTATTATTATTATTATTATTATTATTATTATTATTATTATTATTATTATTATTATTATTATTATTATTATTATTATTATTATTATTATTATTATTATTATTATTATTATTATTATTATTATTATTATTATTATTATTATTATTATTATTATTATTATTATTATTATTATTATTATTATTATTATTATTATTATTATTATTATTATTATTATTATTATTATTATTATTATTATTATTATTATTATTATTATTATTATTATTATTATTATTATTATTATTATTATTATTATTATTATTATTATTATTATTATTATTATTATTATTATTATTATTATTATTATTATTATTATTATTATTATTATTATTATTATTATTATTATTATTATTATTATTATTATTATTATTATTATTATTATTATTATTATTATTATTATTATTATTATTATTATTATTATTATTATTATTATTATTATTATTATTATTATTATTATTATTATTATTATTATTATTATTATTATTATTATTATTATTATTATTATTATTATTATTATTATTATTATTATTATTATTATTATTATTATTATTATTATTATTATTATTATTATTATTATTATTATTATTATTATTATTATTATTATTATTATTATTATTATTATTATTATTATTATTATTATTATTATTATTATTATTATTATTATTATTATTATTATTATTATTATTATTATTATTATTATTATTATTATTATTATTATTATTATTATTATTATTATTATTATTATTATTATTATTATTATTATTATTATTATTATTATTATTATTATTATTATTATTATTATTATTATTATTATTATTATTATTATTATTATTATTATTATTATTATTATTATTATTATTATTATTATTATTATTATTATTATTATTATTATTATTATTATTATTATTATTATTATTATTATTATTATTATTATTATTATTATTATTATTATTATTATTATTATTATTATTATTATTATTATTATTATTATTATTATTATTATTATTATTATTATTATTATTATTATTATTATTATTATTATTATTATTATTATTATTATTATTATTATTATTATTATTATTATTATTATTATTATTATTATTATTATTATTATTATTATTATTATTATTATTATTATTATTATTATTATTATTATTATTATTATTATTATTATTATTATTATTATTATTATTATTATTATTATTATTATTATTATTATTATTATTATTATTATTATTATTATTATTATTATTATTATTATTATTATTATTATTATTATTATTATTATTATTATTATTATTATTATTATTATTATTATTATTATTATTATTATTATTATTATTATTATTATTATTATTATTATTATTATTATTATTATTATTATTATTATTATTATTATTATTATTATTATTATTATTATTATTATTATTATTATTATTATTATTATTATTATTATTATTATTATTATTATTATTATTATTATTATTATTATTATTATTATTATTATTATTATTATTATTATTATTATTATTATTATTATTATTATTATTATTATTATTATTATTATTATTATTATTATTATTATTATTATTATTATTATTATTATTATTATTATTATTATTATTATTATTATTATTATTATTATTATTATTATTATTATTATTATTATTATTATTATTATTATTATTATTATTATTATTATTATTATTATTATTATTATTATTATTATTATTATTATTATTATTATTATTATTATTATTATTATTATTATTATTATTATTATTATTATTATTATTATTATTATTATTATTATTATTATTATTATTATTATTATTATTATTATTATTATTATTATTATTATTATTATTATTATTATTATTATTATTATTATTATTATTATTATTATTATTATTATTATTATTATTATTATTATTATTATTATTATTATTATTATTATTATTATTATTATTATTATTATTATTATTATTATTATTATTATTATTATTATTATTATTATTATTATTATTATTATTATTATTATTATTATTATTATTATTATTATTATTATTATTATTATTATTATTATTATTATTATTATTATTATTATTATTATTATTATTATTATTATTATTATTATTATTATTATTATTATTATTATTATTATTATTATTATTATTATTATTATTATTATTATTATTATTATTATTATTATTATTATTATTATTATTATTATTATTATTATTATTATTATTATTATTATTATTATTATTATTATTATTATTATTATTATTATTATTATTATTATTATTATTATTATTATTATTATTATTATTATTATTATTATTATTATTATTATTATTATTATTATTATTATTATTATTATTATTATTATTATTATTATTATTATTATTATTATTATTATTATTATTATTATTATTATTATTATTATTATTATTATTATTATTATTATTATTATTATTATTATTATTATTATTATTATTATTATTATTATTATTATTATTATTATTATTATTATTATTATTATTATTATTATTATTATTATTATTATTATTATTATTATTATTATTATTATTATTATTATTATTATTATTATTATTATTATTATTATTATTATTATTATTATTATTATTATTATTATTATTATTATTACTAGGGGGCCGCCCCCTGCTCGCTACGCTCGCCAACCCCCGTAGTTCGCTACGCTCACTATAATAGCTCGCGCACGGCACTCCATATTTAGTAGCGTTGTAAGCAAAAAGGTGATTTAGTTCAGACTGCAATAGCAAT
>CAXASF010000672.1:65000-72500 GCA_963971475.1 Chrysops caecutiens | reverse complement strand
TGTTTCCCTTTGGATGAGCTATTATTGATGTCATACGTGGTGCCGAAGTTGATCCTTGGTTCTAAATCGACTGGGGTCCTCTTCTTTAAGTTTTCGTGATACTTATAGGTTAGCCTACCAAGTAAGTTTGTCTTTCTGCGGTCTGGTACGGTGAGTGGTTCTCCAGTTAGAGTTGTTTTCTCTAATTTTTTCCTCATTTTAGCAATTTCACGTGTTAATTTCTGGCGTTCTTCGATTTGACGGTACAGCTGGTCGGCCTCTTCCAGTGCTGCTTCCCAACTGGCTTGGGTCAATCCCATGTCATCGACGGTCTCACTGGTGTTTCCGCGGTGGTTTGGCCTTGGAGCGCCTATGTTGCTTTTGATATTTGTTGTTTTTGGGTCCGGATAAATTAATATGTTTTTAGATTTGCATTGAATATGAATGTCCACATCGTCCAGATCGCCTTTAATGGTGATGATTATCTGTGGGCTATTTCCGGACATCGTGTTGAATTCTGGTAATTAGTAAATAGGAAGGTTTAGAATTCTGGTAATTAGTATTAAGGAAGGTTTAGAATGTTTAGTTTAAGATTTTTTTTTTTCTTAGGGTTTTTTAGGGTTTCTCTTTTTATTTCTATTTTTCTCGCCTGTTTTTTTTTTTTTTTTTTCTTACAATAAGTAAACAAAGGAACTTATTTTAACGCTATCTTATTAATTTATTGTTTATTTATACTATTATTTTTATACATATTCCGTTTTTCTCGTTGACGTTATTCTCGCGTGTTTTGTATCGTTATTGCTCATTTGAAATCGGTACGGTCGGTGCGGGTCCGGGGTTCTGTGTAGCACTCTCGTTTGCTGTTATTATTTGATCCCTTCTGGGGATCGTCACGGGCATTGACACGATCTCAACCCGTCGGGGGCTTGGTCGTGAGGGTTGTGGAGGGGTGCGGTTTCTTCGGTTTGTGCGACTTCTGTAGTTGCGTATAAGCACGATAGTTATTATAACTACTAACAAACATCCAGTTACGCCGGTCGTGGTGTGTATTTGGATCCTTTCGTGGCGGCGTTTTTCAGTTTCTTTAATTTCTGAGTCCAGTTCTTCAATTGTTTCGCTGAGACCTTTATAGTGATCGTTTAGGGCCACTGGATGTACGATTTTCATTTGTTTTTTCTGTGCTTTTGGGGGTATTTTATATTGTCCAAAATCGATGTTTGGGGGGGTCAATTTTTCGGGTTGATGTATCGTTATAGTATGTGCGTCTGCTATTTGATAGGGGAGAGTGTATTCTGCTAGGTGGTGGATACATTTCTTTTTCAGTTCCAAGATGCCTAGTCCCAGCAGCTGAGTGGTTTCTTCATGGATGTCGCACTGGCTTATTAATTGGGTCGGTTGTTGTACCCAATACAGCCAGGTGTTTTCGCGGTGCATCGGCGTCACAATTGGGTGTACCGTGGTTAACAATCGGACTTTGCAGTTGCTTGGGACTTCCTCCGTTGACTTAAATAGCGCTGATATACATTCCGTGTGCGTAGGTTTTGTCAGCACTGGGGCGTTATGCTCGCAAATGCTATAGGTTTCATTTACGGTGGTGCACTTGATTTGGTAGTGCAACTCGGTTAGGCCGAAGTTTTGTTGTGAGCGGCTCGTATTTAGGAAATAGGTATATCCAATGTCGTAGACATAGTACGTGTTGTGTCCAGTGTCAATCGGAGTGGTGTATATTCGATTTAATGTGTATTGTTGGGACTCAACTAAAGGAATCTTTATCTGTATGAGCATTCCGTTATGGCTTCCCTCGTAGTCTACTTTAGCTACCCGTTGTAGTGTGATGGGGTCCATGGTGGTGGTTCTACCCTGATACCTCTCGGATGCGTTTAGGTATATGTGTAGGATTTCATGTGTTGGTACCAATAATGGGCTCAATTCTCGTCGATTAAGTGTTTCTAGCGCGATGAAGAGATCCGTTAATTCCCAATATATTTGTTGGAGTTCCGCCATTATGTACATGGTTAACTCGTTTACATCCAATCGCAGTTGTGTTATGTGAAGTTGGTCTGTATGGTTCGCTAATGCCTCCATCTTTTCATTAATGCTCTCCACCCTTTTCACTAGCTTGGTATGTCTCTCGTGCATATCTGTGTTTGGTTCGCTCATAGCTTTTAATGTTGTTTTCATGATGGTTACTTGTTTTTTAGCCAAATCTAAGTTGGCTTGAGTGTCCTTTTCTAATTCATTTAGTTTTTGGTGTATGTTCTTGGAGTCATCACTGTCCATAGTCCCAAATAGCGTTTTCATGACTTTTCCCCCTAAGTTCAGTAATCCCCTTCTTACCCGCTTGTGAGGTGTTATGGTAACGTCTGCTTTGTTTATTAAGTCTCTTATTTGCGCTACCTGTTTCTTAATTTCGGTTTGCCAATGTTTACAGTTTGCAGATGCTAATCCATTTGTATCGTTGCATAACCGGTGTATTGCGCTTTCGCAGTTTTCCAGATAGCTAAGATGTAGGCTCCATATTGGCTTTGGTAGTTGGGTGATGATAGTCCAGTGATCGTGGAATGTCTGCACTTTCTTCAGTGGTTCGAACACTATGCCCTGGTGTCGTAGTTGGTGTACTTCCACCGGGGTTTGTCGGGTTACCGTTATTCCGAGGCTTATAATCAGTATTAGTTGCATCATTCTGAAAAACAGAGAGAGGTTGTTTAGTTGAACTGCTTTAGCCGATTATTGTGTACACGGCGCTTGCGCTTCCCTATTAATATAGTGGTATTAACCGGGCTATTTATGTCTACGACCTTATAAGGACCTAGCCAGTGTTGGACTAGCTTGTTTTTCCGGGCGGCGTTTCGCAGAAGTACTTGATCACCTATATGTATCCTCACCGGATTTATCTTTCGATCGTAATACTTCTTAGAGTGGATTTTACTTTCTTCTAAGTTTCTTCGAGCTGTTTGGTAAGCTCTTTGAAGTTTGGTCCTTAGGTGCAAGTAATAGTTTTCATGATCGTAGACGGGTTCGGGCTCTTTTTTCAAGTTGTTAGGCAGGGGAGCAGAGAAACCGAATAAGCAGTCCATCGGTGTTAGCTTCGTAGTTGAATGCATACTATTGTTCCTTACGAACATAGCTGCTCGCAAGTGCTCATCCCAGTTCGCCTGATTGTCATCAACAAAATTTCTTAAATATTCCACTAAAGGCCTGTGGGATCGCTCCAGTGCCCCGGTGGACTGGGGATGGTACGCCGTCGTTTCTAATTTCCTGATCTTGAATAGTTTACATACTTCTCGGAACATTTCCGAAGTAAAGTTAGACCCTTGGTCTGTGATTAATTTTTTCGGAATTCGATATCGACTTATAATTTCTTCCACGAAAACTTGCGCCACAGTTTTTGCTTCCATGTTTTGTAACGGCACTACATCCATAAATCGAGTTAAGTCATCCTCGAAACTCAGGATGTATTTATTCCCATGTCTGGGTTCGGGAAGGGGGCCTACTATATCCATATACACCTTGTCAAACGGAAGTTTTGCAGTATCAGTTATGATCATTGGTTCTCTGTGTTCCCGGCTTAATTTATTTAGTTGACATTTTCTGCAACTTTTGATGTATTTAGCGATGTCTTTCCTCATACCCTTCCAATAGAACTCCCGTTTCAATCATTGGTAGGTCTTTTGCATTCCTTGATGTCCTCCGAACGGTGCGTCGTGACAATCAGCTAATATAGTTGTTATGTCTTGAGGATCCGTTAAGACTCTTATTTCCTTCCTTGGTGTTGGTTCTTCCTCGTCTCCCTGTTGGTTGTTCTCTGAGGTACATTCTACTCCTGCCAGGCAGTCATTCGTGCTAGTCGTGTCTGCTGCCTGTTCTTTGGCTTGTCGGCGAGTCATAACTAACACTTCATATGGGATTCTGCTTAGAGCGTCCGCATTGTTGTTCTTTTTACCCTCTTTGTACTTTATCTCAAATGTGTAATCTGATAACTTGTGCCAGAGTCTCAGTATTCTACTCGTTGGATCTTTTATTCGGATGGCTCCTCGTAAAGGTTTGTGATCCGTGTATACGGTGAATGGTCGTCCGTACAGATAGCTTCGGTAATTTTTTACGGCCCAAACTATAGCCAGCAACTCTCGCTCGATAGTAGAATAGTTTTTCTCTGCGGTTTTCAATGTTCGACTCGCGTAAGCGATGGGTTTTTCCTCGTTTTCAGGCCCTTGCGCAAGCACGGCTCCAAGGACCTCTCCACTTGCATCCGTATACAACTTAAAAGGCTCTTTGAAATTAGGGTACCGAAGGACAGGGGGTGTTGTTAGTTTCTCTTTTAACGTCCTGAACGCTTTCTCACATTCGTCATCCCACTTAAATTTTACATCTTTTCGTAAAAGTTTGTTTATGGGTGCCGCTATTTTCGAGAACCCTTCTATAAACTTTCGGTAGTAGTTTGCCAGGCCTAGAAAGGATTGTACTTGTCTTATAGTTTTTGGTACGGGGTAGTCTTTCACCTTTTGTGTTAGGCTAGGATCTGGCGCTACCCCGTTGGTACCGCACTTGTGTCCGAGATAGACGATTTCCCGCTTGAGAAAGTTGCACTTCTCTGGGTTTAATTTCAAGTTGTGTTCTCTCAATCTTTCTAAAATAGATCGCAGTTTTGCATGATGGTCTGCTAAGTTCCTCCCGTAGGTGACAATATCGTCTAGGTATACGAAACAATGTAACCCCTGGAGCCCCGTTAGTACATGATTCATCAGCCTTTGAAATGTAGCTGGTGCCCCTTTCAGTCCGAAAGGCATTCTTTTGAAAGCGTAATGACCATAGGGTGTACTAAACGCTGTCTTATCCCGATCTTCAGCTTCCATTGCTATCTGATGGTAGCCACTGGCGAGGTCGAGTACAGAGAAGTAACGAGCATTTCCTAACTGATCTAGGATATCTTCGATCCTAGGTAGTGGATATGCATCGCCTTCTGTTACTTCGTTTAACTTTCTGTAGTCTACCACAATTCGCCATTTTTTCTGGCCATCAGGTCCTGGTTTCTTTGGGACTACTAGCAGAGGAGCGTTCCACTGGCTCCAGCTGGGTTCAACAATGTCATCTTTTAGCAATCTGTCTATTTCCTCAGTAATTATTCCTTTCTGCGTTTCCGGCAATCTGTACATTTTACATTTTACTGGCACCTGATTTTCTTTGGTTCTTATTTCGTGCCGAACCGTTGTAGTTTGGCTTAGTTTTTCGCCTGGTATATGGAAGGTATCGTGAAGTTCTTTTATAATCCCTTCGATTGACTTTTTCTCTTCACTGTTCAGATTTTCCTCTATGCGCACTATTCGCAGTAGGTCTTTTATTCGTGCGTTCTTCCCTTTACTGGTTTCGAACACATCTGTCTGTATCCCGTAGTGTTCTTTTACTTCGGGAGAGTCCTTAGTGGTTAACTCATTGTTATACGTGTTGTATTTTTCTAAATTGATTGTTAAGTCGTTTATTTCGACCTCGTGATCGTTTACATTTAGTATGCTCATTTTAATTTTGCCATTGGTTGACTCGACCAGTGCGTTACAGAGGTAAATTCCTTGCTTGATTTCTTCTCCTATAGCGACATATTCTCCTGGAGTTGGTACTGGTATTTCGAGGAACTTCACCGTTCTTTGGGGTATCTGTATTTTTCTGCGTTCTCTTATGGTGACTTGCTCTGTATTTTTGAGGTAATCAGTCTGTCCACCCTCGTGGGTTTTTGGCGTTGTGACATTTTCACCTTCCGAGACGTGCGAGCCTCGGTGGTTTAGGTGATCGTAGTCTGTGGTTGTGGACCCCTCAGCACTCGGACTCCCCATTCGCATCTGCCCAGGAGGGTTTTCTCGTTCCTTTTTCTCTGGTTCCCAGTCGAATAGGTCTGATAAGTCCTGTGTTGTTTCATTGTCTTCCGTTGATGGTAGCGAAGCTTCCTGTCCGTACTTTATTTTCCCGTTCGGTTTGACTGAACACTCCGCAGTTTGCGAGCTGCGGTTACATAAGTGCTCGATTTCGATAGACGGTTTTTTCTGGCCAGTAGCTGCGTCGTTTGTTACTACATCAATGGATCGAGACTCGGTCTTGTACACGTCGCCTTGGTTCGGGAATGGAATGACGATTTCCTCTCCCGTCTTGGTCGCCGGGAAAACAAGTCTTTTAGCTGGTCCTTCTACGTTGCAGTATTTACTTACGAAGTCATTCCCTATAATTCCCGTGATATTTGTAGGACTCAAATTTTTCACATAATGAAATTTGCAGGGATAGACTTGATTCGTCATTACTTGTCCCACAACCGTACCTTCAGATGTTATCTCTCCAGAGATAGTGTTGAGAGTGACTCTTTCATTTTTGTTTACGTCTTTTAGTTTTACTTTGCTTATTTCGGAATGTTTAATCAAACATATCTCTGATCCAGTATCAATTATGAATTTCGAATTTCTCTCCTTAGTAATGTCTAGTTGTAAGTTTATTATTGGTAGTGCCGGCATGGTTGTCCTGTTGTCGCACCTATACTCTTGCTCTATTATGGACGACTCGCGGTGCGCTCGGCCGTCCCTGTAGAGTTTTCCACTTCCCTTAGTTGGGTTTGTAGCTGTAGTATTTCCCACCGTTCTCGTAGAAAACATGCATCTTCCGTGTGATTTGGTTTCAAACAAAAATTACATTCCTGGTTAACCCTGCTCGCCGTTGTCTGGTTAACTTGGTGGTGTTGATGGTTATTTCTTCCGGGTTGCGTGTTGTTATTCCTCCCGAAATTTCGCTGTGTGTTCTGGTTGCAGTTTCTGGTGTTATGACCGTACGTCCTGCAGGTGGAGCAGAAAGGAGTCATCTGCCGAGTTCGACATTCTGCCATGATATGTCCCATTTTGTGACAGAAATTGCATTTTATCTGTCGTCTATCCGGTCTGTTCCGAGGTGTATTATGGTTGGGTGTATATCCGTTTGGCTGGAAATTCCTTGGTTGGCTCTGATTGGGTTGGCCTGTAGGATATCGGTTATAACCTGGATTTCTACCAGGTGTTGGTGGTGGGTTGTAAACGGGATTGTAGTTATGGTTGCTCATTGGAACGTGGGTAGGGACGCCTAGTCCCATTAGTGGTGTTGGGTCCCCCAGGGAGTTTTGCTGGGTAAGATTTTGCTGCATACATTGTTCCGTCTGCTCTAATCGTGTTATTTTCCTTTCCAATGCGTTCACGTTATTTTCTACATCTTGGAGTAGGTAAAACTTGTAGTTGGGGTTTATTATACCCATTTTAAAACAATGAAGGCCTACTTCCTCTATTTCGGCCTTCAGCCCATCTCCACCATCTGTGTATTGAGCAGCAGCTGCATTTTTGCAGGCGTTAATAAGAGCCTTCACTCTGTGGAAATACCCCAATAAGGTTTCCGTTGGTAGTTGATGAACGTTCCTCAATTGGGTATTGAGGGTTATATATGATGTGCCTTGTAATAGGTTTGCTTTTAATGCAGTAAATATATCTTCCAGTGTGTCATTCGTCCCTGTTTGCACCACTTCCA